>JAYXIM010036498.1:0-13399 GCA_037575425.1 Anastrepha fraterculus | reverse complement strand
GTGTTTGGCTGAGCTCCTCCTCAAATTTGAGGTACACGCCTTGATGTTTTCCCACAAAGTAAAGGACCTACAGTTTAAAGCCGACTCCGAACGGGCGATTAATTTTTTTATGAAGAACTTTTTCTTAGCAGAAATACACTCGGAGGTTTGCCATTGAATGCTGAGGGGCGACCGCTATTATGAATAACTTTTTCTATCATTTGGAATCTCCCTGTGCCCTCCCGAATAATAGTCGCGCACGAACCCATTCGGCTATGGCCGCCGCAGTCAAAAAGTAACCTAACATTACCATTGCCAAGAACCAGAAATGCTCTACTTAATTTAGTGTAATCACAAAGAAAACACAGGCGAATCTCATCATCGCGTTCTAATATCCGTGACTTAACTTTCAATGGCACTACACAAGCAAAATGTAGAAGAATAGCTTTTAAACTGCCTGCTGTTCATTGTACTTCTTTCGCATTCCCTTTAATTTGTTTTAAGTCTCACCAATCTAAGCAAAACAATATCTAACGCAATGGAATTCCTCATTTGTCTCCGCACAGCATTTTGCAGATCTCGACTAAGTTGTCCAGTGACACAGGAGGTGTTTCTGGATGACCTTAACGTTGCACATTGAGAGAAGTCGCAAATCAAAGGATCAGCAATCAACTAAAGATTGAGATACAAAGTATCACGGGCAAGATTTAAAGCCTACACTAGCTTAAACTCTCACTCGTAATACTAGGGACCAGTTCTGGATTATATGAACGCATTGCTGATAAGCCAAGTTAACCTAATTTAAGCGATCATGAATGAATCGGAGTGCATAGTTGGATGTTAACCAACTTGAATGTTTGATCCTCAACACAGCTTTCCAAAAAATTGCATACCTAATCCTAGTAAAGGCGGGTCTGCCACGTGGAAAGAGTTCAGCCCCCTTCAACCTTACTTAATAGAGGGGACTGCAAAAGCTGCTCTCTTGTATGCCTATCCCATTCATGTGTTTAGGCCATGAAACTAGACAATAATGTCACAATTTGCCTGCACTCTCATCCACTCAGTGAGTGCAGATAATTGGTGGAGTCTTCTAAGATTGAGAGCACAAGCAGCTTCACTTTCATATTGGCTCCCACACTAGATGAATGGATACGTAGAAAACACCGGCAAACAGATATCTATCTAATCTCTTTTCCATCTCACTTTCTTGCGTACCTCCACCGTTTTAATCTAGCAAATAACTCGACCTGCCTAGAGCGAAGATAAGAGTATAAAACACTTGACTTTGACACCGCACCAAATTTTACGATGAGCTCTCCGAGCTGGCAAATGTTCTCGGCGTCGCTCACAGACCAGATAACCTGGTAACGCAAATGCTGAACTCGAAAGAGAAATGAGAAGTAGTACAAAAAATGTGCACCAACTTGCAATAAAACTCCGAAATACAGAATTGGAGCAAAGCGGAGGCAAGGCGAATACAACCGAGCTAGAGCATCTAATGGACGCCTCATCCAAAGAAGCCATTTTGAAGCAGATATCCTGTGAGGGTGGCAGTTTTTACGAGCAGTCGACAAGCACGAATGCCTAAGGTAAGCCTCAAGAGGAGCCCAAGCAAACGACAAGTCGACATCGAGCAACCACTTTTCTTTGCGACCAATATTTGAAAGGGATTATCTGGAAAAAATAAATGTAAAAATGCTGGAAAGGAGAGCTCGAACAAGTCATGGTTTCCGATGCACTGCTGCTTAAGAGTGTTGAGCTTACTTTTGCTCTCGCTTGTGATAGAATTATAATCTTCGTCTGCAAACTGCGACAAACGAATATTGCTTATGTCGCTAAGCGCATATCTGCACCTCTCAACTGGCTTTTGAAATGATATATACTATATATTAAAAACGAAAAATGTTTGCATACTAAAGCAAGCTGATTACATGGGGCCTTTTCCGAAGAGAGCAACACTTCAGCCATGAGGTTTCGAGCCACGAAGCTGATTCGATTTATAAATGGTACAACACCTTGATCATATCTTCTTCTTTTTCTTGATTGGCACGACAACTGCTTACGCGATTTTGGCCAAGTTTAACAAAGCGCGACAGTCGTTTCATTCTCATGCTAATCGCCGCCAGTTGGAAATACCAAGTGAAGCTAAGACCTTCTCCACCTGATCTTTCCTACGCAGAGGAAGCCTTCATCTTTCTCTGCTGCCACCAGCTGGTACCGCAACTAATACTTTCAAATCCGGAGCGTTTGTTTCTATGGCCCAACCAACGAAGCCGCTGGGTCTTTATTCGTTGCGCTATGTCTATGTCGTCGTAAAGCTTATACAGCTCATTGTTCTATCGCCTACGATACTCGCCGTTGATAACGTGAAAGGGTCCAAAAATCTTGCGCAGAATCCTTCTCTTAAACACTCCAAGCAACGCCTTATCGGTTGTTGTCATCGTCCAAGCTTCTGCGCCATGCGTTAGGACGGGCATGATGAGAGCCTTGTAGAATGTTAATTTTCTTCGTCGAGAGAGGACTATACTATTCAATTCCCTACTTAGTCCAAAGTAGCACTTGTTGCCAAGGGAGATTCTCCGTTGGCTACTTTCAAGGCTGCTCCATCATTTACATACTATTGTTTTATTAGCCGATCGTCATGTCTCAAGATCTCATATTAGTTTTATGCAACACATAGCTAATATGGGATCAACTTTGAGCATGATAAATCTCTCCTAACGAAAAGGTAGCATCTCATACCCACCTCTAGTTAAAAGTAATGCATTTTCTCTGTATCTCTTGCTTTCACCTGAATACTCTTTCTGCCAAACCTTTTCCACTCTAAAGACAACAGTCACCAACTGGTTGATTTCCCTGCAGGGTAAGAACGTGAATCCAAGCATAAGCTCATAGACGCACAAGTATTCGTATAATACAACGCACAGTATTAAATTTTGTGAAGTATTACTTGAGAGAAGATACAATAAGTGAATACTTGAATGATGCTGCATAGCAAATTTGATATAATTTGTGGGTACACACAAATATATTCATACTTTAGAGGTGCATATCTATTCATATGTGCACGCATATATGTGATTGCATCTAATTTAAGAAAATAAGTTTGCGCTTAAGTAAGGTACAATGGTTTTACGCCAATTGCAATCAGTCAAGCGGTAGACAAACGAGTGCAGCAGTGCAACATTGCCGGGCACGAACATTTTAGATGCTATGGAGACAGTCAGACCAAGTGTTGGAGGTATGCAAATAAGCACGAATGGCCAGCTCCGAGGCAAAGAAAAGAATTCTTGGTAAACTTCACAAGATGCGTAAATTAGGGATGATGGGATGGGGTACATGACTCGGGTGTCGCACTTAAGTCCACCCTTGAAGATTTCTATATACAGATGCATCTTAATGTTCACGGAGAAAAGTGCGCGTCAAAGGCCCAAAGGCTTGACAGTCGCCGGTTGTGGAAAATGAAAGAATGGCTTAAGTAAATTTTTCTTCAAGTGAGACTTTCAAATGCAAATTACAATTTAAACACTAATTATCATTCACCCGCAATATACTGAAGGTGAAGTGAAAGGAGTGAACTCACGCAACAAATATGCTACTTATAAAGGGTGTTACAAATAACAGTTGTCATGTTTTGTTTTTGAAGTCAAGCTAAATTTGAAGGATTATTCGCCAAACAGCGAGACTTCACAGCTCCGACCAAAAAGTCTAACTACGTAAAACGGTAATCTTTAAACGACTAACTCATATATAACTCGATTACTAAGATAAGCAAATAACGCATGTACTGTTTTAGGCACAGGGCGCAATGCCGTGCGCGCCATCTATTGACCAATCACATAAGTTGAACTTCGGAAGCAAGAACCAGACTACATTTGGAAAAGCTTCTCGTAAAAAAACCATCTGGATTTCAGAGACGTTTTTGCTTTTTTTTGTAGTACTTCTGACTCTGTATCGTTTAACATTAACTGAGAAGGCATACCCAGCAATACCAAAAAATATTTCATTGTCAAATTTAGATTCAGCGTGCAAAAATCAGCAAACCAAAAATCGCCAATTTGAAATAGTCTTAAAAAAAACCCCAATTATTGTCTTGTGCATTTTAATGACCATTTCATTTACTAATTTGTTTCGTATGCCTTTTGATGGACCCTTAAAGTGGCTGACATGAACAAGATGGAAGCCTTTGAAATATGGATGCACAGGCGAATTTTGAAAATCTCGAGAACTGATCACATTTCCAACAGTGAAGCTCTTCGCCGAATAAACCGGAGTCGCAGCTTCTCACGTCGGTGCAGCGAAGGCAGCTTACTTGGGGCATATTCTGAGAAATCGCAATTGCAAAATATTGTAACTCATCTTGGAAGGTAAAACACAAGGAAGACGAAGTATTGGAAAGAAACAAATATCGCGGTTGCTTAATATTAGGAACTGGACAGTCATAGGCAGCATCGGCGAGTTATGTAATGTGGGAAGAGACAGAGTAGTTTGTAACGGAATCACAAACAATATTTAGAAACTGCAGATTGTGCATGGTAAATTAATTGTAATCAAACTTGAATTGTACGATCGCTTCCTTTCGCAAACGAATATGCAAATACAGGGTCCGGCACTCGAAGTGTAACCAACTTCAGACCACTCGCACAGCTGTCTGTTAGGTGGCGAAATGACAGTGCAGAGTATTGTAGCATTGTAGAGCATTTTGCCTAGAGTAAACTCGAAAAAGGAAAATCAGTAATGGATTTAACACGTTATAGTGTGATAGCTTTAAATATCGCTGGAAAATCCCAACCAGAGATTGTTCGTGAGCTCGAGCACCTCAAAGTATCGTTACAATTATATTGGTAGCGTCCTGAAACGTCATGGAAGTTGTCATCAAAAGACTGCAACGTCACGTGATATGATTCAAAACGTAAAGAAGCGACTTTGAGCGAAATCGCCGACGTTGGCACTTCGTCAAATGGCGAAAGAACTGAAAATATCTGACCGTATCATCCACTGCATACTGAAAAATTATCTTAAAGTCAAGCCTTACAAGATCCAAAAGGCGCATGATCTCACACCAAAGCAGCAACAAGTCAGACCTCAGAGAGAGCGAATGAGTAGCTTCGCTTGGCCGAAGCCGAAAGTGGTCTATTTCCGAACATTGTGTTTTCTTTTTCAAATTGAGCAATGCGTAATCTCCCAAAGCAATAGATCGTTCTTCCGGGAATTTGAGTCATCGATTGGCCACCAGGAGGTAGCACCCGCCACAGGTAATGGTTTGGGCCGCTGTAACCGCCGCTAGGCGCTCTCCAATCGTTTTATCGAGCCAGGCGTTAAGGAAAGTGCGAAATATTATCGGGAGAGTATTCAGGAGGTTGCTTTGAAAGCGTGGGCAGACAAACATTATGGGGGCAGACCATGGACGTTTCAACAGAACTCGGCACCGTCTCACAAAGCTCGAGTGAACCAATAATGGCTAAAAACAACGTTGCGAACTTCATGACACCCACAAAATGGCTCTCACATTCACCAGACGCGAATCCGGTGTACTATATTATTCTCTTTGTGCTGTTTTAGAGAGCAACGTCCAAACTAAAAGATTGGCCAGTCTCGAGGCATAGGTGGGCCAAAAAACCTGCAAATCACATTCGGACAGCTTGCGATTCGTTTCTGGACCGTCTCAAGGCCATAGTCAAGGCAAAAGGTGGTCATATCGAGCAAACGTAAATTGATTTTTAATTTTTACACATTTTTTACTTTGAATTAAATAAAAGTAATTTTCCAAACTAAATGTATGTTCTTTTTAATTGAATACACTTCGAGTGCCGGGCCCTGTAAAGAAAAGAAGAAGCCTTTTGATGCAGCGAAGGGATGGTTGAGCTGTTTTATGCAGCCTCCGTACCCAAAATGCTTCCAAGAGAAGCTTTTCATGGACCCCAAATGGTTCTAAGAGAAGGTTTCTGCCAAGAGAGAGCCCATATTTGAAAATTGCTTCTTTCGAACACCTGGTGTTTTATGAACGCAGTGGGTTTCGAACACTGGGCCTATCGAATGCCCGTCATGCTCCAACGCACTCAGCATAGCGTGGTCGCTCATGAAAAACGATGGCGTTCACTGTTAGAAAAATAAAAAATATCAGGAATATAAAAAATGTGTAGCAACTCTGGATGTGAACTTTATGATACAGCATCACTAAAGTCACATACATATTTACGCTCCTCTTCCAAACAACTCATAAATATTCGTATCAAGTTCAAAACAATTTCTCGTTTTGCATGCCCTATGGTTGCATTGTGAAGTAATTACAACTTCACTTCTATTGCCAGCGCTGTTGGTGCTTGCTGCCCTTCGTTGACATACAACTGCATGTCGTTGTTTCGTCTCGTCTCGCCTTGTCAACTGCCATCAAGTTATCAACGTCATCGTCGCCACCAACTCCTCAATGTCATTATGCACATCCGTCTGTCCACTTGTTGTCATCACTGGCGCGCTGCGCTCTTTTCGGCTAACAACCCACTCGTACGGTCTTTGTAATAAAGCACACACACACACACGCATGCACATATACACACATACGCACACCCCCAATGCTGTTTTGTTTATAATTTAGTTGCAGACAAGTGGCAAAATTGCCGCACATACTCGTGCAAACATGCGAATACAAAAACCGTTACATGCCACATGTGCAAACAAAAGCCAAGCAATTACAGGCGCATTTCATAATGTTAAGTGAAGTGCAGTTGCTTATACTACGAACAGACAATTGTTTCCGAGTCGAAGCTGTTTATTTGCATGTCTCTGTAGCTTTTGCCATTGCGCTGCCTTGTCTCTGCCACATTAAATCTTCAGGAAACATTGACTCGCTGCACGAATTGCCTGAAGCCCTTTGGGGACTTCAAAATAACTATGCACAACAAACTGTATTGTATTGTATTGTGCTGTATGTGCAACAACTACAATGGTTTAAATTATACACATGACAATGACAGTCCCGAGTAGGAAAATTTAATTTAATGTGAATACAATTAATTAAAAGAACCCTCAGCTCAACTCTCAATGAAAGTTTCAAAGCACAAGTCTTAACTATTATATTTTAATTTTATTCCGTATGACAGACATTGTTGCATTGTCTTATTATTGTTTCACTTGCATACATCACTTTTTGTAGTGGCCACTTTAAAAAAGGAGAAGTTAATATTTAATGAAATCAACGCTTTGTGGCAACTTGCGTGCAAATAATGAAGTGATACTTTATTTGCTGGCTGGTCAGCTCTGTAAGAGTGGCATATGTATGTATGTATGCAGGAGATTGTATATTACTGTATATGTATATTACAACAACACTTATACATAGCAGTGAGAGATTAATTTAAGTGGATACTTGAAAATGGATGGGCTCCTGCAATTAATATAAATAAAAAACTTTTAAATTTCGTACTTATTTTCGTATTTATTTGGAAATAAAAAAAAATACAGAAATAGCAAAAAAGTCTGTAAAATTTACCAAGTTAAAGATTAAATAAAGGGTCCCTTAAAGACGCGTTGCTTTAGAAACTTAGTTTATTTCAGTTTTCAATATTCTTAATCAAAATACAGCTCTTAAGAGGTTACATACGTGAAGAATTTTCCAAAAATCGAAAAATATGGTATCTTAAGATACAGCGAAATTTTCATGCGGAAATTCCCTATATTATAGCTTCTACAGCCCATTAACTAGGTAGAGAGCGATCCGCGAGCTCCTGCACCTCAAACTTTAAACTCGTTTATCTCGAAACTTCTTGTTCGGGCACGGTCTGCATGATAACTCACACAGTTTTTAGTATTTTTTTAAGTCCCCAGCATTACGTGTTAAAAAACATTAAGGGGGGCAGCTGCTGCAGCACTTTCAAAATTTAATTTTTTTGTTTTTGCTTTACAGTTTAAAGAATCTCTTTACAAAGTTCTAAGCTTAATAGAAAGCCTAAAAAGTCCTTACAAAGTCAGTGAAGTGATGATCGTCGAGCGAAAGATGAATAAGACCGAAAACTTTAATCGCGTTTTTCTCGAAATACGTCTTTTTTCGCGCTGTTGAATAAAATTCAAAAAGTAATCAAGATGTGAACTTCAAATTTTACAGAGATAAAAGTAATGAGCCTTCCGTCTTCCGGAGCGCCTGCCAAGCGATCAACCGAATCGGCTGGTGGGGGAAAGTGATCGTTGGACCTTCCCCTTCAACTAGAAACCGGTCCCAGTTCGCTGGCAACAGCGGTGCAGTCAACATTGCTCCGCGCGTGAAAGCTCTTTTAACCCTCGAGAACACGCGCTATGAGCATTTTGCTCAAGCAATTTTTCATTTCGCGAAATTTTTATGTTCTATGTAATTCTGGCACTAATTGTGGTGAGTACCTTCGCTAGTAGTTGTGCATCGTACTTTGACGAGCATTTCTTTCGATTAGTGCACGATCGGACGTGTAGGCAGATGGTTGATTTTTGAGAGCGGCATTTTGCTCATTGCGCGAGAAACAATGTAAGTATTTCTTGATTTATCTTTTTTGTTGAAAACCTCGGGTTGCTGCCCCAATTTTGAATAGTGGCAGAAACATTAGCATGGATAATTATTTTACTTCAATACTTTTAGCAGATGAACTATACAAACAATATAGAAACGACCATTGTGGGTACAATAAGAAAAAATAAAAAGGAAATTCCACCTCAATTTATTTCAGCAAAAGGAAGGCCGCAACCACATACAATGACTGCATTTGCCGAAAATAAGGTTCTTGTCTCTTACGTTCCAGTGAAAGAAACGAAAAAAGTTGTACTTATGCTATCATCACTTCATGCCGATGGCCAAGCTAATGATGAAACATCTGAGAACAAACCCGAAGTAATAACCTTTTACAACCAGACGAAAGGGGTTGATCAAATGAAAGGCACATATTCAGTTTCCAGGATAACCTGCAGGTGGCCAATGCGCCTCTTTTTCACGCTTATTGACATTACTGGCATAAACGCACAAATTATTTACAAATCAAATACAGGCAATATAACCCAGAGGAGGACGTTTCTAAAGGAAATTGCACTGGAGCTAATAAAACCACATATTTCTAATCGGCAGGCCATAAAAACTTTACCTCGTAATTTAAGAAATACTATGGATCGCATTGTACCAGCAAAAGAACCTGAAAGCCAACACCTACAACCTGGCTTTTGCGAGCTTTGCCCCAGGAGTAAAAACAGACGTTCGAAAAAAGGGAGGCGTTTCGACTCCATCGAGGCGATCCGAAAGACTGTGACAGCCGAATTGAACGCGATTCCGGCAGATGAGTTTAAAAAATGTTTCCTGCAGTGGAAGGACCGCTATTTTGAAGAATATTAGTTGTATAAGCCAAAAGATTTAATAAAACTGCTTAAAAAAAATAAGGTTCATTACTTTTCAATCAAACCCTGTAAATATTGTGTTGATCAGGTTTTTTCTTTAGCACTTAAAATTTTCATTTTTATTTCTTTTCGCTAAAAATAAGTAAGTGCAAATCGGAATAACTTATTTTAATGAAAAATTTTTGTCTGCTTGATTTCAACTGATTACAGAGGCTGTACATTCTATGGCGCAAATTAAAGGAGCCACCTTTGAGCAGCTGTAGCGCCGCCCTTTTTTATTTCAAAAATTTTTTTTATAATTTCCTTCAAGCATGCATATTAATATGTAATTTATTTTTAAGATAATAAATACTCTCAGTTTTTTGCAAAAAAATATTGAAAAACTCATTTTCTGGAGGAGCTGCCCTGCTTAAGTATTTCAGTTCATACGCAAGCAATGCTGCGGCCACCAACTAGTCTGAGCATGAACTAAGTTCAACTAGAGCTAGACTATTATTTGTTATTCCACACACAGTACGCACCAATCAAAAAAGAAGACAGCTCTTGGGCAAAAATCATTAAAGAAAGAGCTAATGTTTTTGCTGAGTACATCGAAGGCATCTTTAAGCCATATTACACATCGAGCGCAGTCGGAATGCAGCAACTTAACTATGAAGCTGATGTCGAAATTCCCCTTATTACGGATTCCGAATTACTTGGTGAAATAGATAAGCTAAAATAAAAAAAGTGGCCCGGGTATGACCTTATTGGTGCTGAAATTCCAACACAACCTGCTCAATGTAAAATATCTAAGTTAACTGAAATAATGAACGCCACATTCAAATTGCAACATTTCTCTATATACTGGAAAACTGAAAACTGAAATAATTATGTTTAATAAACCAGAGAAGCCAGCGCATGATGTCACATCTTCTCGGCCTATTTCACTCCTACCAATTTTATCACAACTGATGGAAAAGCCTTTAGCCAAACGTCTCAACATACATATTTATTAAGCAAAAAAATATAATATCAGAACATCAACTTGGTTTTCGCACAAAACTCTCTAACACTGATCAAGTGCACAGAATTACACACATCATTGAAAATGCCTTTGAGGAAGAAAAGGTGTGCTCTGCTGTCTTTTTCGACGTATCTAGGTTAGGCTTAGGTAGTGATGGTTGCCACTTGGATGAAAGAAGTTTGGTTCATCCTTTGTAATACCATTGCAAGAGGGGAAAAGAGATGAAGGAAAAGGACAATAGGTCGAAAGGTAAAGGGGTGGGGAGGATTGAGTGTTTGACTATGAAGCGGTTGTGTTAACCTCTTTATGCTCCTGATGAAGTTCATCAGATTTTTGTTATCAAGACCAGCTGTATCAGCAGGCGCAGAAAGGAAGTGAGAACCAAGATGCTTAAATCTTAGTCCCGCGAGAGCTGGGCAGCTCAGGAGCAGGCGCTGATATGATTCCACCTCATCCTCCATACAGCTGACGCAAAAAGGACTCGAAGTAATTCCGAGTCTCACATCATGTGTACCGCGCGGGCAGTACCCCGTGAGAATGCCCAAGAAATTTGAGAGATGAGATTTTGTCATCCTCAGGATATCCGTCGAACGCCTCCTATCCAAACGTGGCCTGAAGGACGTATGGACGTGGACGTATCTAAAGCCTTTGACAAAGTTTCCCACGGTGGGCTCCACAGCAACTCTTTGCTGACGACACAGCCATTTTGTCGGTAGGAGAAACTCAGATTGACTCAATTGAAAACCTTCAAACTTATTTAAATAAAATCTCGGCGGACCACTAAATGGCGCATAAGACTATACCAAAGAAAATCGGTTCATTTAGACTTCACACAGAAGAAAATTAAATATCTGCCACTACACACAAACGGCGGGCAAATCCCGTACCACAACACCACCAAATATGATACTTAGGTATGACACTAGATACCAAGCTTAGATGGAATGCTCACGATAAAAAGAAAAAAGAACAGTTAGAAATCAGATTTAGAAATATGTACTGGCCTATGGACAACCAATCACCATATACAATAAAACTTTTTTATATAAGCAGGAGCTTAAACCAATTTTTATCTGTGGGATCCAGCTATGGGGCTGCCCAAACTCAATCAATATAAAATCCATACAAAGGCTCCAAAATAAGGAACCACGATGCGCTTTTAATGCACTTCGGTACGTCCGCAAAACCAATATTGAACGCGACCTTGGCATCGAATCAGTTGCCATTTCGATCAACATAAACGCTAAGCCTCATTTGAAAACACTACGCCACCATTTAAATAGCGAAGCCTCAACCTTCATTGACCTCAGTAAATGGAAAGAAAGGCTGAAACGAAAAAACCGCACCAGCTCGTGCAGTAGCCCACTTCTCTGCAAGTCTTGTGCAGGGCTTTATTAAATTTAGTTGTATTGTACAAAATGAAATCCAAATTTTTCGTTAGTTTACAATTTGTTAACTAGTTACGAATGTAAATAATAAAAAAAACAAAATTAAAAAAAAATAAAATAAATATACAGATATGTCTACGCACAACTAACATTCAATTGATATTTTCAGCTATTAAGTAGTTGTATGAAATCAAGAAAAAAATGGTTTTACAGGGTCAAAGCTATTATTTAGTAGCCACACCTTGCCAAATTCCTACGGCGGGAGTTGATGGAGTGCATCAAACTCTGTTCAATTACATTTTGAATGGCACGGTGCTTTGAGTTTACCTAAGTGACCAACCTATGAAGTGAAATTATTTTAAAGCTTCAAACAACCCACCTACACTGGCACATCGCATTCTCTTTGCTGGTATGTATGCCTTTAGTCGTAGCATTTAGAGCACCCAAATTATCTTAATTGAGGTAGTTGTGTGTCAAGCCCAAAAAGAGTAAACTTGAAACTCGCTCGAATTGCGTCTGTTTAATAAATATAATATGTATTATATTATTTCCTATGTTTCCAGGAAGGAACAAAGGACCACAAGGGCATATTATTATCTATAACCTAATATAAACATATTTTATGCTTACACTGCAGTTTTCATTCACATATGTGTGAAAAATAACCAATTTATTAATTCGATTTAACCCAATTTCACCCAACTCTTTCACATGGCATAGTATTTCAATGTAATTTATTTTAAATAAAGGTAATTTAAAACCAATTAAATGCTATTTATTAAGGCATGAAATGAGTGAATAAACCTATTAACCGCAATTTTCATGAAACAGAAAAGGGGAATCAACCAAAACATAACAGGAATATAATATAATAAAAATATGATCGCATATGCAAAAAAAAAAAATATTAAAAAAATGTATAGAGGATTTATTATGTAGTTATAACGAATACACATCCAGCGTTATTGTTGGTTTTGAAAATATTAACTTTCACTGCAAACTTGCTTTAAAAAACGAAAGCTTCCAACAAACACATCTGCAGTAATAGATATTTATGCTGGAAAGGGTGAAAAAAGAAAAATGTGCGATTTGTGATTGCGGTTAGTGATACACATATGCAGACGCTGGCTAATTCCGTATACGATGCCCACTATAGGGATAAAACATCTAATATTAGCAAAAAAATATCGAAAAGCGATAGGCCTTTGAAAGTCTATAGCAAACCTCCCAGCGCACTTTTGCATGTAAAAGATTTCTTTAAAAGACTAAAGATTATAGAGGAGCATTTGAATTTAAGAAATATAATTTGACAAAAAAATTGTAATTCGATATACTTTGGCTGCAATTTTTTTATAAATGAAAACTTTAGTTCTGCCCTTGGATAATGTTTAGTTGATATAAAAGGTGATCAGATTCGAGGTACTTTTTCTAATAAGGTTTTCTTGACAGATCACGCGTGACTACCATCAAACTAAATACATTATTATGTTCAGTATTCACTGAAATTTCTTTATAACAAGACTTACGCCTTAACAACATTTACAAATCGTACGAAAGCCGATGCTCATCGCGCACTCAGGCCAACTTATGGTGTTCCTTGATGAGGCCTATTTTGGGCTTAATAGCTACGTCAATAAGCAAAGTCGCCATATTTGGACTGAGAGCAGCACGAAGCCATTCAAAA
>JAYXIM010036480.1:0-10840 GCA_037575425.1 Anastrepha fraterculus | reverse complement strand
GTGTTTTCTCTACAGTCTGTCGAGCCGGATTTTTGATATTTTTATTAAAAAATTTTACAAACATAATTAATGTGTGATATTTATGACGCAAATTGCATTTTTCGAAATTCAAAAATCGACAGACTATAACCACAACTTTATTTCACCGGATTTTGTTTACTTTTTACAGATCCATTAACATTTCAAGGAGAAACGAAGCAGACCGCGGAGCGACTTTTTTTTCATTGTACACAAAGTGTGATTATTTATATACTAATTTTTGTAAAGAAAAATTAAAAGAAATTTTTTTATAAATTCTATATACTAATTTTACTAACATTGCATACAATTTTTTATATTTATTTCCAATGTTATCCCTTCTAAAAACAGTTTCTCTTTTAGCTCATTTTTGGTGCCGCTGGACGTATACAATCCCTTAAACTCTGCTAACAGGTTCTTCCTCATTTGCATTCTATCTATGCTGTTGCTTTGCATAACTCAAAGATACTTATATACCTTCAAACCGTTCAATTCTGTTATGTTGACACCAACACCTTCCACAAAAACATGTCAAGGAACACATTTTTCTTCAAGTATTGCGATATTTCGACACTTGGCAAGTCCGTTGAACATTTTAATATATTTGGAGAAAATTTCGACACATTTTGAAAAGTTTTCTATATGGCTGAGTTTACAGGCATAAAGCTTCAAAAGCGTCTACGTAGAAAAGGTGACTCAGGTGGCACCTTTCAGAATGTCCATGATTTAGTACAAAACCATGTATTTTTTATACAA
This sequence comes from Anastrepha fraterculus, assembly GCA_037575425.1. NCBI lineage: Eukaryota > Metazoa > Arthropoda > Insecta > Diptera > Tephritidae > Anastrepha > Anastrepha fraterculus. The sequence continues at coordinate 10,066 of JAYXIM010036480.1, read as the reverse complement.
AAATGTACAAAATTATAAAAATTTTGTATAATATAAAGAACCCAAGGTATTTCGCTTTAAAAAATCTATACCATAAGTTTTAACATTTATTAATTTTTTTCAAAACTTTTTCAGTTTGCTTCTTATTATACTCAACCTTATTTGTAGGCTTTTATTTATTTATATATTTATAAAAAAATTAAAATTTATAATACTTAGATTACTGGCATGGAACCGGTCGGATGAATACTGTATCACTTAAGAGGACCATATCATGCACATATTGAGATTAAGTACTTGCAAAGTTCTGATAATTTTTTTACAAGCATTTCAATGAGGAAATTAATGACGAAACTCCATAATGAGATGTTTCGTTCGATAAATTTTATCCAGTTTGAAAGCAAAAATCATGCTTCCGAGATTGAAGAAATCCTGTTGTTGTAGCTGCAATAGCATAAATCATTTCATCAAGAAAAGTTTTTAAATAAACGGTGGTTAAGTTTCAAGGGCCGGTGCTGATTTTGAATAAAATACAATTTGTTTACGAAATTAGTGTCATTTCTCTTTACTATGATAATATTGGTATAGCTCAATTACGCGTGGATTAAAATATTGGTCAAATGGCTGCCGTGGCCTCGGCGGCACACCTCCATCCGATGGTCCAAATTTTCGATGACGCTGAGACATAATTGAGGTTCAATTCCGTTAATGTGCCGAATTATCTTATCATTTTGCTCATGAATTGTTGCTGGCTTATCGACGTACACCTCATCTTTCAAATAACCCCAAAGAAGAAGTCCAACGGTGTCAAATCACATGATCTTGGCGGCCAATTGACATCGCCCCGACATGAGATTATTCGGCCATCAAATTTTTCGCTCAAAAGAGCTTGTTGGCAAACCTTTTTTGCAATTCAATAACTTTATTTTAATAATGTGTACTAAAATTAATTAAAAAATTTGGCTGCCCTTTTTCCTACACGTCTTTCGAACTCCTATGTTTCTCCCGTTTTCTTCTTTTTTCATCGCCCAATCACCGATCGACACGTATTTCAGTGTTGCTTTTGAGCCACAGTGGGATCTATCCTGACCGTGCTGCCAGACTGTTCGTAACAGAGCCTTTGGTTTGTTAGCTGTGTGAGAAGTGGCACCGTCCTGTTGAAACCACATATCGTCCACATCCATATCTTCCAATGTGGGCCATAAAAAGGTCGTTATTATCTCACGATAGCGAACACTATTCACAGTAGCTGCCTGACCGGCCTCATTTTGGAAAAAATACGGCCCAATGATGCCGCCGGCCCATAAACCGCACCAAACAGTCACTCTTTGTGCGCGATTTGCATTTTGATTTGAAGGCCCGTTTTCATAATAAGCCTGAATAACTTTAACGCGTTGCTCGATTGTGTATCTTTCCATGGCTGAAATTGAATTAGTCTGAAATTGAAAAATGTCAAATGAAATGCAGAAAAAAACTTGAAATTTAACCACCCTTTACTTAAAAAGGCGATAATCGCTTGATGTGAGGTCTGTAATTTTCGACAGTTGCGAAAGGATATCTCATCTATACTTGCGGAATTCCTAATAACTTAAAAATGTGTCTGACTTGGCACCATCTAGAAGGAGTACACACTATGCCAACTTAGCCAACTCTCGCTACGCGTGTTTTAATTTGATTAACTGCTGACCAACCTAAATCCTTACGGGCCTTCAGGCACGTTTGAAGTGATTCATCGATCTTCGATTTTTTTGCGCTGTTATTCTCACTCCAAAAAAATGGGTATAGCGTCACATTTTAATAAATAATCACGAAGTACACAATTTTATTTTGCGCCAATTGCTGTGGCATCCATAGGTTACGCTTTTTCCAGATTTCAGATGGTTTTCTTACTAATCTTCAGTTCCTGGGATGAGATAAGTGCTCACATACCGGTGCGGCTTGACGATATTTATGATTTTATTGACGATTCGCCTACAAGAGCGCGGCTCATCTTCGCAGTCCACATTATCAAAATGGAATGGTTGAAATCACCACTCGCTATCATAATTGGTAGTGCCTTACGAGCATGTCCAGAAACACTGCAAATTTTATTAACAACCGGATCTGACTTTTCGCCTTGGTCGTAGTGGTGCTTAAGAATGTGTCTTTGTTCTGAATTTGCTCTTTTTTTTACCTTCAGTTTGGAACGCTGTAACACGTAGATGAATTCACCAAAAACAAAATTGTGAAAGAACTTTTTGAAGAATAAGATCGTCTTTAAATCACCAAACATATGACCGGATGCTTTGCATTGTATATATCTCAAAATATGGCTCTATAAACACGCCTAGTGGAACACGCAGAAACTCAGATCGCATCATCAAAAATCGAAAAAAAAAGTGAAATGTATTTTAGAAAAAAAATATTAACATTAAAAAAATATATTCCTTGATTGATTTATGGTTCACAGATAGATGAGAACTCATATTACCTTGAGTCATCTGATGTAACTTTGATGATCCAAATGCGTAAAGCAATTATTCTCGCCTGAGACATTCATTTCCTCATAGTCTTTGCTTATATATTTTACTACCTACTTCCTTAGAATCACATTTTGTTTAAAGAAAAAAAAACTACATAAAACGAGTTTCTTGTATTTTTAAAGCAAATGGACAAAACAAACGAACGAGCAAGCAAAACTAGCGGTAATAGTGATAGAAAAAACGACAATTTTCTGCGAGCAAATTTCGAGCAATTATATGAGTGCAAAATGCGAGCGCCACTCCTGCCAAAATGGTTGCGCATAATGAAAAAACTTTAAAGTTTGTCTTCCTTCTTAGATCTTATTCGTATTGTTTGTACGCAAAGTTAAATATTGAAGCTAAGACAATGAAGCCGCAGTGGTTGCACGGTTGGTAGGTGATTGTTCAGAAGTAGAAAATAAAATTACCTTCCAGCTGGCACCCAGGAGATATTTGGCCACTTGGCTACTGTCAAGATTGTGACTGACTACATAAATTTATTTTTATTTCTACTACTACTCGTACTTAACCAAATAAAAGAATTTATTTTTGTATTTATTTATGGCGCGAATGGTTTTTAAAGCCAATTCAATGGAATTTAATGTATGGAAATGTCTTTGAATCGAATAAATAACGTAGAAGTATTCAATTTACGAGATTTACGCGATAAAAAGGCACGATTGAAATTGATTCAATTCACCAGCAAAGACAGCAGAGTGAATAGATGTGTGTGCTTGTGTGTGTTTTTGTCTACATGAATACATATTCCCCAAACACCTTCGCTACAATCGATGTGCTTTGCGGGTGCTACGTGGCGTATGAGTGGCATTGAATTGTAAATAAGTTTTATTCAATGCATTTTATAGCGTAAATAAACCGTGCAAAATACGATTGTGTGACATATATGTTTGTATGTATATACTCGTATGAATACATGCGAGTGTGTATTATAGAAAAGCTTTATAAAGTGGTAAAAAACAAGTGTGAAAGCGCGAATAAAAAGGAGCAGACACAAAGATTGATCACCTTCCACGAGTGCGGGCGCATAAGAACCAGTATTGACATGACAGAATTACAACTGGAGTAGTGAATGAAATGCGGCAATCGTGCGCATGTTTTTTTTTTTTTTTATATATATTTTTATATATTTTTTTTATATATTTTATATATAAGTATGTATCCATGCAAGTCCAGTGTCAACATGCTTCTTATTGAAATATTATTCAGACAGGAAAAATGATTTTAGTGCTGCCAAATGCGTCAATTGCCAATTCATTTGTTAAAGTGACAGTTTTGTACTTAAGCGCAAAGAAATGGTAACATTTTGTAACTGCAAAAATGAAAACAAAAAATAATTATTGAAATAAATAGTGCAGTGGCAGCTGGGGCACAGGCAATTGCGTTCGTAGGTGCGAACGTAAAATATCAAAATGTTGGGAATTTTGTATATACATAGCTAACAATTGTCAGCACTTGATGGCATTGTGCGACAATTTTATTGCATTTCAAACCACACCGGATTTTGTTAATATTTTCTGAAAGCATACTTATCCGGTAATAAAGCACTTGGTGGACTTCCGAAATATGGCTTCATTTTTGTACGTTTTTAATGCAACGTTTCGCTTACAATACTTCCCAAAAGTATGGAAAGTCGCAGAAATCATTCCGCGACCAAAACTGGGTAAAAACGAAACAGCTTCAACTTCATATCGACCTAAAAGCCTACTTCCGACTATATCCAAAATTGCAGAAAAACTTTTACATCACAGAATTACCCCAATACTTGACACGAAAAACATCATTCTAGATTACAAGGGACCTTTTGAGGTAAACCCTTCATTTCACCAACGTAAAAACCCTTAGAAAAGATAAACTAAAACTATTTTCAATACCTTTAAAGGAAGTATTCTCGTATATATATATAAATATATATATATATATTTGGCGCGTACACCCTTTTCGGGTGTCTGGCCGAGCTCCTCTTCCGTTTTGTGTAGAGCGTCTTGATGTTGTTCCACAAATGGGGGGGCCTACAATTTCAAACCGACTCCGAACGGCGGATATTTTTTATGAGGAGATTTTTTCATGGCAGAAATACACTCAGAAGTTTGACATTGCCTGCCGAGTAGCGACCGCTGGTAGAAAAAACGTTTTCTTCATTTTGTTGTTTCACCGAGACTCGAACCTACGTTCTCTCTGAATTCTCAACCCATTCGGCTACGGGGCCGCATACACTAACAAAAACTACGATAAATATGTTCTCGGGCTAAAGGTTTCACAGAAATTTTGGGCAGCCTTAAATGTATTAGCGTCGTATTCAAGGCCAGCATAATTTGGGTTCCGGGCCACAGAGATATCGATGGAAATCTTAGAGGCGATGAGCTAGCTGGAAAGCTACTACTCTTCAACTGCTTAGTGATAGAAGCGCCTTTGGGATAGCTATGGACACAAGAAAACTAATAATTACGAAAAGCATTATCCAAGCGGCCAATAGGGCATGGTAAGATGACGGTACATGCGTAACAGCTAAACAAAGAAACTGCTTAGCCTTTCAAGAGAGCATATACCGAAGATCATGACTTGTGAAACCGGTCATTAACTATTTGCAGTCATTCCTTGTGATTGGAAGTTTTCTCCCATGCAGATTGTAGAAGTTGTGGAGCAGAAAAGGAGGAAGAAACAGTTGAGCACTTCCGTTGAAATTGTCCAGCCTTATCTAAAATCAGGGTTTTCTTGGCAGATACGAGTACATGTAGAAAAATAAATCACATTTTTTTGAAAAACAAATTTTATATATTTGAGTTCGCGTTTATCGATTTGAGTTGTCACACAGTGAAATAAGAACTAAGAAATTTCTTTAAACTCGAAGGTTGATTTAAAAAAAACCTTCATTTTAAGTATATGGGATTCGCAGCAGAATTTGTTTTTTTTTTCATACGAATATAAATATTTTGCTTCTGTATTGACAATCGCCTAAAGTGTCAACAAAATACCTTAGCGATTTTTCCGCATGTTTGATAAAAATATTTTTCTGGATTAGAGACTGCATTCGACGAGGAGCACCCCCAGTGCTGCTGTGTCCTGCTGTTCATATATTCATAAATACCATACATATATATTTACATTATACTGTACAGCTAAAAACATGTTCGCATTTACATACACACCTAACGAAACGAAGGAAAAGTTATTATAAAACTGGCAAAAACAGCATTTTGTGAATGGAGTTGAAGCAAAAAAAAATCAAAAAACAGGAAAAGTGCAACTAAAATTTAGCTAAATCTGTATTAATAAGCAAAATGGGGAAATGTTTAGTGCCCGAAAGTTGAGCGCAACCAACTGAGGGTATCCCGTCGTACCAAGCCACTCGCAATTCAGACACCTGCAGCACTCTTAATCTACGAGGAGAAGCAAGGCGATGCTATCGCCAATTGATAAAAACCAAATTTTTGTATTTGTTCAGTGTCGGTACTCATTTGAACTGCAATGATTGGCAACTTACCGATTTGCTATGAGTAGCGTACTCTTAAAAGCTCTCTGCCTTATATTTAGATTATAAGAAAGTACTTGCAGTCAGTTGCGGTGATGTCAAAAGAAGATGTGGGATTAGAAAAAATATTTCAAAAAGCAGAGAAGAAGACAAACCAAAATGACTGCAGTGCGAGCAACTTGAGGGATTGGCAGACGGGGCAGGCAGGCCGAAAGTTCTAGCAGAAAAAAGGAAACAAGCAAAGAACTTCAATAATCCAGTTAGTTGCTGCACAAGACACAAATGAAAATGTTTTAAAAGACATTCAAAATGCATCAGAATTATAGCAAAATAACTTCTAAGTGATGTTGAATAGGAAAAATGACGCCCTTAAAGCCAAAAAACCCACACTAAAATTCTGCAAGTGATCGCCGTAGACAGATGGGTTAGTTCGATAGTATCCATACAACTCCGGCCAAGAAACATCAAATGATACAAAGTTTAAAATATTAAAAAAAAGCAGACATCTACTACCTATTCCTTTATTTTAAAGCCACTTTCGACAGTAGAAAATTACATTGCCTATCGCTGAAGGCAATATTTGTATCCGTCTCATTTTTTTTTTTGTTTTGTCTTTTTTTTTGTGGTTACAATCTATGCCTTTACAATACTTCACAGACTATCCCACGGTTGTACAATGCTGATAATACTGGAAATTCTAAATGGATAACAAACATATCAAAATTTGTATTCTTACAAAATTAATTAAATTCGCTTAGTGTGAATAAAAACCATGAAAAACCTGGTTTTTGGTAGTTAAAAGATGATTTAACCACTTAAGAGGGGTGGGAAATTTGCGTACTAGCGTTGATGCATTACCATTGATAGGAACTGCAATAAAAAACTTCGAAACCGAATATGAATATATGTCCTTTTTTTAAGTTCTTCTGAATTTTTCAGCCTACTCAAGGGTGTGAGTACATCTATGGAAATATTGCACACAGTCCGGTTCACTTGTTATGAAGAAAAGTTTTTTTGAAATAACGGTCGCCCTACGGCAATCAATGGCAAACCTGCGATTGTATTTCTGCCATGAAAAAGCGCCTCATGAAAAATATCTGCCACTCGGAATCGGCTTAAAACTGTAGGTGTCTCCATTTGTGGAACAGCATCAAGACGCACGCCACAAATAGGAGAAGGAGCTCGGTAAAATACCCATATACAGGGTTGCCCATACTCGACGGACCCATCTGGCAACCCTGCATCTTTTGACAGAGACGGCAGATCGCTTAATGACATACCGCGTTGGAAGCGTCAGTCTAAGTAGATTTTTACCATGGAACAGTACACGCCACGCGAGCGCTCCCAAATTGTTGAAATTTGCATTCAACAAAAGGAGTCAAAAGAAGAAGAGATATCGTATTCAAAAAGTGATGTCAACAAATCTACTTGAACCAAATAAAATGATTATTATCGTCAACATCAAAAAAATTGGGTTTTTCTTTGATTTAAAAAAAACACATGGGTCCGTCGAATATGGGCAACCCAGCATGTATATATATATATATATATATATATATATATATATAGGCTCAAGGATAACAAATTTAACAAATTTTGCTTTTTTACATTTATTATTTAAACCTTAATAGTTCGTGCTGTCACATTGTTCATAAATTACTTCGTTTACGTTGCTGAATGGATTTGTAAAAATTCTCCAGATAGCCGAATGAAATTTCAGACCATGCCGTTTTCATGATTCGAATTAAAGCATTTTTTCTGCAAATTGTGTCTTATTCTTGTAAATTTTACAAACAAACCATGCCCATAGATTTTCAATAATGCTCAGATTTGGGGAACACGATGGCCGTGCTAAAGTTTACAGGTAAATTTTCCTGTCGAAGGATCCAATAAGTAAATCGAAATGTTTCACGAATATTGGAAAAAGATGATTCCAACAGAGCGCTAAGCTCTTTTCCGTTTCTTAGTAGTCTAGAATTTTCAATTCGAACGCGCCATAGTACGATATGGCTTCCCATGCCATAACAGCACCTTCGCGGCTGTGATGTCGACTAAAGTATCGTTCCTCCTTTCTTAAATCATGTAACACGTAGTTGTATCCATCCGACCCATCAACATATTCATCTATTCGTCATAAGTGCTAGTTTTTTCTATTCACTGGGGTCATTATTTATGACTGAACTTCAAGCCATGTGGTGACTTGCAAAATCGAGGCGGTGTTCTTTGAGAAATTCATTCAACGTTGGTTTGTTTTGTAATTATTATGCTTCTAATGTGGCGCTTCGGACGGTGGATTTGTTAGCTGTAACATTTGCAATTTGTTAATTTTTTGCTGATGGAAGGTCGAAATTTGATGCAATCCTAAGGATTTTTCGGGTTCCCTTCGGTGCCAAAGCCTCTGCAGTTCCGCGTATGTAGTTCTCACAATAGGAGGCACCTGTTGTTGTTGTTCTTGTTGTTGAGGTGGTTGAACATTTCTGAACTGCAATGCTTTTAATTAGTGACCAGCACCGTTTTACTACCACTATCTCCTGTTTTTTGTTTCCAAGTCAGATCCATTTAGTGAGGTTCAAGTACAGCAGCAAATCCTTTATCTCGACGTCTGAGATCTCCTTAATTTGCTGTAGGAAAGGCTTACCGAAGGATCGGAGTCGTGCCCTGGCTAGTCCCGGATATGCACATAAATAGTGGAAAAGACTTTCCTTCGCCCCTTCCGCTTGACAGCTTCTGCATATGGGGTTGAAGAGGAGGTTGAGTCTGGCTGCATGTGCCTCTACTTTCCAATTAACTATGAGGGTTGCAGTGATGCGTGAGATGTTTGGCCGAGAACATCCTAACAGGTGATTCGTCCTTTGGATTTTGTATGACGGCCATGTGTTTTTTGTTGCATGATAGTGTGAAGCAATGGATGCTTTTAGTGTGTTCAGTGGGGTGGAGACTGCCACCGCCTCTTTCTTGCTAGCTCATCCGCTATCTCATTGCCCCGTGTGTTCCTATGACCGGGAACCCATATCAGAGTAGTTTCAAGCCAATGGCTGAGCAGTTTCAGCTCCTCTCTACACTGTAGAACCAGTTTGGATGAAATGTAGTTGGAGTCTAAGGCCTTAATAGCTGCTTGACTGTCTGAGAAGATAGCTACTCTTGCACCAACTTCCTTGTAGAGTTCTAGGGATTTGCATGCTTCTCTGATCGCTAAAAGTTCTGCCTGGAACACGATGGCATAATCAGGAAAACGAATTGATTGAGATAGGTTGAGTGGCTCCGAATGGAAGCCAGCTCCCACACCACAGTTCATCTTAGATCCATCGGTATAAATTTCGATATCGTGCCTTCCAATCACCTCTCCTTTGCTCCACTCGGCTCTCGATGGAAAATGTACCGTAAAGCATTTCTTGAAGTTGAGGTCGGGGACTGTGTAGTCTTATCCATTTTTGAGCAGCGAGGGTCCCTGTAGGAGGATCTTACTGTGACCGTACGACCTTGTTGTCCAGCTTCCTATGTCTATGTAGTCACCTTGTTTCACATAAAAATTCACAGGACTTTGGCCAATCCTTTTGGTAATTTTCCTATTTGAAGTCAAGATATCGCTTTGCCATTTCAATAGAATTAAGAAGCTTTCGACGAAACACAATGAATGCTTAAAAACTTATCAAAAAAACATGGATAATGTTCGCTTCCTCGAAAAACTGGAAGAGTACATACAAGTACGAAAGAGATTTAATGGCTCATTTGCTATTATGGTCAGATCCATCTCGAAAAAATTTAAAACAAAGAAACAAATCAACAAGGAGTTTCGGTTTAAGTATAACGCAATAGCAGACAATAGCACGCAACTCTTTAATTACAAGATTATAAGTTCCTCGTCTGGGGATTTCAGTTCAGAAACTGGGACTAGCACGCAAAGAATATACCAACAATTTATATCTCTGTTTTACTTTCTTACTTTAAGGAAAATTGCGTTCTTTTCCGTAGACTGTAAACTTATTCATAGATTTTTAAATAATTGTACCTCCATATCAGAACATAAAAAAAAAATCTTTTTTTCAAAATTTGTAACCAGTACCAAAAATCTGACTTCATCTTTGAAACTATGTTT
>JAYXIM010036479.1:0-12405 GCA_037575425.1 Anastrepha fraterculus | reverse complement strand
TCTTCCAATCACCTTACCTTTGCTACATTCGGCTCTCGGTGGAAAACGCACCGTAAAGTCTTTCTTAAAGTTAAGGTCGGGGACTGTGTTAGAGTTGCATTGAAGATAACTATAGTTTATCATATTACAATAGTTTGGGAGAGAAATGTACTACTGGCGAACTCGAAAATAAATTTGTTTTTGTTTCAAAATTGCATTCCAGTTAAGAAAATAAGATCAATTAGAAAATCTTTTGCTATTTTTTCCTACTGTGCACTTCATTTCCCTTGCGAATAGGTACTGTATTCCGCATGTATGAATGTACATGTAAGTATATGTGCACGTGTGCACCTACATATGTAGTTAAATATGAAAAAAAAAAACGGTTTTCGCTGAATTTGTGTTTGTAATTGTTTTATGGACACAAGTTAATTGGAAATTTGTAGGAAACTTTTTAGGCTACTCTGCGGGAGTTGAACTAAAAACATCCGGTTGCTGTTAGTTGCCGGCTGACAAATGGCCAATACTGTCCAAGTAAGTGTGCACGTATACATACATATACATATATGGCGAGCAAAACGTGGAAGCAAGACGCGGGCGAAGTGACGTTCATGAGCTGAGGCAGCCTCAGCGGAACCTGATTAAGGGTTAAAGGGCTTTAATGCACAGAGGAAGTGAGCTTTTTTGTCTCCATTACGAACAATAAATAAATGATTTGTTAGTGTGTGCAAAGTTGTGTAGTGTATGTGCGCTAAATAAAATTAAGTTGCTCAAAAGCGGTCGCAGGGCACAATAACCGCAGAGCGTGAGCCACGTAAAATAAGTTGACTTTTCATGTGTCATGTGTGAGTTTTTGGAGAAATTAGTTTGTTGCATGTCATTTCTCGCTGATGCATACACTTTTTTGTGTAAGTGTGTACGTAAATATTCGCCTAGACATAAATATCTGCATTTGTGCGCACGTAATTAAGTTAGCATTCTATTTTACAATAATCGCAATATTTTTCACCCATTTTTATGCGTTAATTTTTTACTTAAATAAAATTCATTTTGTTATCAAAGTCTTATAAACCAAAGTTCCATACTTTGGACAAAATTCACAAACATTTAACAAATTTAAAAAAATTTGCATTAAAATGTTAAAATTTTCAATCAGAATCCTTAGAAATCATTTGGGAACGCAATAGAAGACACATGGAAACGCGCTTAATATGAAAGAAAGTTTTCCCCATCGTTTGCATTAAAGTCGTAAAATATAAACTCGACTTTTAAGGCACTTCAAAATTATATTTTGTTATATCAAACAAATTTCTTTTTCTCAGATTGGATATGGTAAGATAAAATGTGAAAATCTGTTTTATTCCCTCTTTTGTAAAGGGTGGTTAAATTTCAAGAGTCGATTTGAAAGAAAAGGTGTACGTCGATAAGCCAGCAACAATTCAAGAGCTAAAGGATGAGATAATTCGGCACATTAACGGCATAGAACCTCAATTATTCCTCTGAGTCATCAAAAATTTGGACCATCGCATGGAGGTGTGCCGCCAAGGTCGCGGCGGCCATTTGGCCAATATTTTACTTTATACGTAATTGCACCACACCAATATAATCATAGTAAAGAGAAATCATAATAATTTCTTAAAAAAACTGTACTTTATTCAAAATTAACACCGGCCCTTAAAACTTAACCACACTTTAGATAAAGAACTATTTGCATTTGGTGGTCTGTGGAGGTGTGCCGCCGAGGTCACGGCGGCCATTTGGCCAATATTTTATATCACACGTAATTGAATTATATCAATATTATCATAATAAATAGTAATGATAATAATTTCTTCAAAAAAATTGTATTTTATACAAAATCAACACCGGCCCTTAAAACTTAACCACCCTTTATAATGGATAGATGTCTCTAGTATGTCAAGGTTTTCACAGAAATGGGGGAAAAACACCTAAAAATAGGTTTTCATGGGATTTTATCGAGACTGGTGAATCTTTTAGTTTGGACTTTGCTCTCCGATAGGGCCCAAAGTGAATAACCGATCGGACTCGCGTCTGGTGTATTTGAGAGGCCTTGTGTGGAAGTTTCGAAGTTCGGAACGTTGTTTTTAGCCGCTCTTCGTTCACTCGAGCTTTGTAAGACGATGCCGAGTCCTTTTGCAACGTACAGGGTCTGCCACCAAAATGTTTATCTACTCGCGGCTTCAAAGCAACCTCCAGAATACTTTCCCGATAAGATTTCACATTTACCACGACGCCGGACTCGATGAAAACGATTGGAGGGCGCCCACCTGCGGTTACAGCGGCCCATACCATTACCTGTGGCGAGTGCTGCCTCCTGGTGACCAATCGACTCAAATTCTAGTTTGAACAGTTGGTCACATAAATCATATCATTTTGGGAGTTTACGCATTGCTCACTTTGAAAGATTTTCTCCTCAGAAAACATAATGTTCGGAAATTTACCGCTTTCGGTCAAGCGAAGCAAGTCCTTCACTCTCTCAAGTCTGAGTTGTTGCTGCTTTGATGTGAGATTATGCGCCTTTTGGATCTTGCAAGGCTTGACTTTGAGATAATTTTTCAGTATGCGGCGGATGCTATGGTCAGATATTTTCAGTTCTTTCACCACTTGATTGACACTTCGTCGGGAATTTCGCTCAAGTCGCTACCTCAATTTTTGAACCATTTCACGTGACGTTGCAGTCCTTGGATGGCCGCCTACATGACGTTTCGCGATGCTACCAGTATCATTGTAACGAGTAATAGCGCGATAAACAAAAGCTTTATTTACTTTAAGGTGCTCGAACTCACGAACAATCGCTGGTTATGATTTTCCAGCCAAATATAATGCAATCACACCATTGCGCTGGAAATCCATTATGATTTTCTTTTTTCACGCTTACTCTCGGCAAAATGCTTCCGCGCGCTTATAAACAATACTCTTGACTGTCATTTAGCCAACTAACACACAGCTTATGCCCGTGCCACACTTCAAGTGTCGGACCCTGTACCATCAGAGAATCAGTGGCGTGCGTAAAGCTGAAAAAAGAGGGGGGAGAGCCTCTTCGGTAAGCCATAACAGGCGAATACGGTGAGTGATTGATGTTTAAAATGCGATTTCTAGTCAAAAAATCAGTCTCAAGAGTGGATCGATGAAATGGTGAATTATAATGCAATAAGCGCCAACTTCCTCCTTCGCGCTACTGCAAGCAAATTGGACGAATGCGTTGCAATAAATGCTTTAAAATGCCAAGATAGAATAATGCATCGACGATTTGACCCGTTGGCACGAACTCTTTGTGGACAATTCTCTTTGAATCGTAAAACCAAATGAGCATCGACTTGATTTTTGACTTCTCCAAACGCGATTTTTTGGGTGGTAGCTCGTCTGGGGTCTTCCATTCGGCACTTTGACGCTTAGTTTCAGGTTGATGTTAAAAACACCACGTTTCATCACCAGTTAAAATGTTGTAAAGGAAATTCTCGTATTTGCTCGCCTCTTTAATGAGGTCTGTGGAATGTTGAATTCTGAGCAATTTTTGGTCCTCAGTTAGCTTTTGCGGAATGAAATATGCACAGACCTTTCGTAAGCCCAAATAATCAGTTAAAATGCAATAAATCGATGTTTTGGAGATATTCAGCTCTGATTCCATGAGTTCCAACGATGATTTCGGTTCATTTTTGATAAATTTTCAAACAATTTCGATGGAGTTTTCGGTGATTACTGATTTTTGGGCGGTATGATCATTGTCATTTATGTCCTCACAACCATCTCTGAAAGGTGGAAGCCACTCATGAACTCTGGCATGAGATAGATAATCATCGCCATAAACTTGTATCATCAATTCAAATGTTTACCGATTTTAAGACAAAATCTGATATTTGTTCAAAACTCATTTTTGTACCGATTCTACTGAGCCGAATGTCACCAATGAAAAAGAAGAGCGAAATGTAAGTGAAAACTATTTAGTTCTTGGAATTTTTTTAAAAATGTCTCTCATTGCAAGTCATTAACTTTATTTTAATGTTTTCTCTTATATTACCTTTCTCTGACTTAAAATAGTTTCGATAAAATGCCCTACGATCCGACGAGAAGCGGCAAAATGTGAAGAGAGCTGTTGTTTTTTTTTTGGATAGTAGTTCATTAGTTCTTCTTAAAAATGTCATGAGTATTAAAAAAAAAGCCAAAACATCAGTAAGTATCAACAGTTTTCGGCATACTGTATCTGTATATTAAGCTATCCCACAATAGCGGGCACTATAACTCAACTATGCCATTAGAAACTTGCTAACCGCAAATTATATTTGCAAAACTTTCGCGGCGCTCAACTATAACAGCAACACAGCGGCTTATGTACAACAACGACTATTACACGAAAAATAACAAGGCTGACTTTCATGACTGCCTGATGGGTATTAGTGGGTGGCACCTATCTAACTGTTGCTGCCCCGCCAACTGTATTGTGAGTGTCCACTGGACTTGCTACGGCTCCGGCTACTGTCGCTAGAATTTTGTACCAAGCGGAGATTTGAATTATGCAAACATTATAGCTCACCCACTCAGACACTGTGGTGCGCACACCGGAACATGCATGCGTACTTATACATAAAAATATGGCATGTCACTGTGTTGTTCTATATATGCATGTGTGTGTGTGTGTATTGTTTTTAGATTTCACTAGTGGTTTTTGATTTTTGTCGCATGTCACACGCCTGGGGTTTTTACTGAAACAGAAACATGAATAAATGTTGTAAATTTTGCAAGTTTGGCTTTGTGATCTCCCATAATGAGATGTGTCAAAACATAACATAAAGTTGTTTGCTTTTATTACGAATATATAAAAATAAATATAAAAACAATACAGAAATAAAATAAAAAATATTTTGAAAATTCTATTAATTTTGTAAGTATTCATTTATTTTTGGAATGATTATTTTTTATACTTTTGCAATGCATAGCTAATGGATATAACATTGTTCACATAACACAATTCTCTGACTCACACGCATGTACGAGTGTAGTCGAGTTATCGAAGCCTGCATTGTTGCGCTGTTAGGTAATACCTCCTTGACCCTGAACATCCAAAATAGGACAATGAATAGGGCATGGCATTGAAAGAGTCAACCCCATTAAAATGCGATTTTGAGGTTTCATTGACAAAAAGATCTGCTGTTGCGTTGTTGTTTGCCTATTTCTTTACAAACTGATTGCAATTTTGATATTCAAACCAACAAATTGTAAAATAGGTGCAAATAAACATATAAATTTTGTTTTCTTACGACTGGTATCATCTTGTACGGGTTCACTTTGAGTTAAATGAAATGTCCAAATACTGAATGCATAAATAAAATAGAACAACGTAGATAGGCAGTTAGTGGGGTGGCTGTCGCAATGACACACTTAGACCTTTCATAGGTCCACTGGAACTTATCCTTACCTTACGAGCAAATCTTCGTTAGTTTTAGATGGGCTATGTCCACTACATCGGTTAAAAATGCTGTATCAAGAGTGCGCAGCCTTCTCATAGCTAAGCTTTCACACTCACATAAAAGGTGTCTGACGGTTTCCTCTTCTTCTGTGTTAAGACAGCTTCTACAGAAATCTAAGTACGAGAGTCTTAACCTTCTAGCGTGGCTGCCTATTAAACAATGACCAATTAAAACCCCTATAATTGTTCTTATAGTTTCACTGTTAAATCTTAACAAGCTTTTTGATCGACCGCTGTTCGATTTCGGCCATGTCTGTCTGCTTAGTTCGCATGTTGTGAGGTTTTACCAGCTTGCATTTACCTTTTTGATGGTGTCCCTATCTACTTGTAAGTTGCTTACAAGTGGCTATAGGCATAGGTATCAGCGCCTTATCCACTTTGAGGTCGAGCGTTGTATCGGTTCGAGCAAGTTCATCTACCTTGCAGCTCACTGCTATATTCCTGTGGCCTGGCACCCAAATATGGTGTACTTTGTAGTATTTTGATACGTCAATTAGAAGTTTAAAACATTCTATGATTATTTTTGACAAGTGTGTTTTAGAGTCTAGCGCTTTTATTGCTGCTTGACTGGCCGAGTATATGAAGACTTCAGGGAGAGAGTCTCCGCTGGGAGAGAGTCTCCATGTATTCAAACTTTAGACGCGTTTTTCTCAAAACTATGTTTTTCGAAGTGGCGTACACGATAACTCGAAAAGTTATATGATATTACTTTCTATGTAAATTTACAATAATATTTATAATAATAAATTAATAATAATTTTTTCGAAGCAAAAATAGTAGGAAAATTCGTCCCAAAATTACTTCTTTTATTTTGAAGCATTTTATTCCGCGAATTTTTTTCCCAATTTTTTTCCCACTTTTTTTTTATTCATATAGAAATTATGACACTAATAAACAAAAAAATTTTTGTTTTTTTTTTTTGTATTCAGGTCACTGACGCTGATGCTGCAATGCCCGCCGATTGAGAAGCCCCCCTGCGACCGTCGTGGAAGAATTGAGTGTACATCCGCCATTTTAAATGATTAAAATACAAAAAACCAAAATTTTATTATTCTAATGTCTAAAGAAACTGTATGCCAAATTTGAAAAAAATATATTGACTTCATCATTTTAAATAATTTTTATGAAAACAAGGTAAAACATAGCCGTTTACAGGTATCTGTCCCCTTAAGCTCTTCCCCTCAAAAATTCGAAAATAGTGCATCTACATGAGCCCATCATGTAACTAAAATGTAAAGATCACATATACTTGTGCTCTCAATGAAGTCACTTTTTTAAATATATTTTTTAAATATATTCGCTATATTTCTCGTGCAAAAGTTTTCCTTTTTATACAAAAATTTATAATAATTAAAATAAAGACACAAACTTTTTACAAAATTCACAGAAATTTATCAAATTTCCAAAAATTTACATCAAGATGTTCAACTATTTTTGTTGACGAAAGTTTGTAGCCTCTGTGTAATGATGTTCGAGACCAGCCTGGTTGCGCTTCCGTACAACAATACGCATTTTACGCATGAGCCGAATATTCGCAGTTTAGTGCGCCTAGAGATTAGCGAACTCCCCCATACTGTATGCATCCGCCCGAATGTCGCCCTTGCTTTGTTTAGCCTGCAGTTGACATCTACATCTGCTCCACCATCTGTCTTAGTGATGCAGCCGACAGGGCATAGAAACATAGAGGGAAATGAAATTCCTGATGAGCTTGCCTGGAAGACTGCTGAATTGGTCTCAGAGACTTCCTACCTAGACATCGGCCTCCCCCCTGACTGTTGTTAAAGGAGAATGTCAGTAAAAACCACTTATTTCTCAGGGAAGCGCAGAACAGATGGAGCGCCATTCTTCGTGTGCTATTTCGAAAACCCTGTGGCCCCACTACAATCGACCCAGGGCTCCGGAAGCACTTGGGACTTGGCGCCATTCAATTTCCAAACTCGTAGCTATGTTTACTGGTGATTAGATGATCGGCTCACCATTTAATTCCCATTGCAGAAGCTGTAGGAACCTTTCAGGGTAAGAGAAAGTTGAGCACTTTCTCAGTAAATATCCGGGTCTGGCAGTTAGACGGCTGAGGTCACTGGGTGCTGCTTTCCTCGAAAGTGCTCCAACCCAAATCCCATGAATCTTCTCAAACGATGCTTTAGTGCTACTTGGGAAGTGCCAGAGTGGTACTTCAACCATTTCTCCTACCTACCAAAACTTTGTCCTAGAGTTTAATTTACTCACATTTCCACTGGTTTCTGTTTTACCAAAACGAGGTTCGGCTCTCGTTCAACTCATTCCGACAAATTTTCTGTACATACCAACAAATGAGAGTTAATCAAATATTCAATACTTTTTGAATTGCATAAATATCAGCTCATTCATCTGTTACATTTCTTCGCTTTTAATTTCTGCCTGGTGGTTGAGCAATTTATTGATGATGATCGGATTATCCTTTTAAATGAAAGCGGGATGAAAACAACTTGCGGTAGCTTACGTTGTGGGTAGCACACCACGCATCCTCCCATATCAAACATGCAAGTCCAATTACTACGAGTGTACATACACATGCACGCGCATGCCCGCGTAAATTCGAGCCATACTTTCAGTCACATTTCTGCTTACACTTATCCATAAAAAGCGCTGCACATAATGTGACTGCTGATAAAATGCTTCAGAGCACAAAGCGCCCAACTGAAATAAATAAAATAAATAAATGCGCATGCAAGAGAAACAACTTGGCAAGGGTGATAAACAGAACATCAACCACAGAATGTGTGCAACATGCATACATACAGGTAGAACCGCATGCAACCTGCATCAGGCAAGGTAGCAACGCCTGAGCGACCACTGTGCTGCTATTCGTACAACATCGAAAAGTTTGCAATATTTCGATGCTTGCGTGCTATTGCGGCAGGTAAGTTGTCGGAGCGCCAAAAATTGCACCAGCAATCAACGGCAAATCTCTCGAAAGCTTTCGCCTCACAACAGTCGCAATGATTTCGTTCTACGTATGTTTCGTGTGTACTGCCTGTGTGTGTGTGTACATGTATAAATATGCGTTTCTACGTTTTCTTGGTAGTGGCAATCGTAATTCTTCAAGAGTGGATCTGTAGCGAAATCTGCGCCGGAGATATAAACATTTGTGTTCATGTATCACTTTCAGATGTACGCCTGCAGGCATGCCTCACAATTTTATATTACTTCTGCTTGAATAGCACAAGACGGTAATAAGATGTGCACATATATGCATGCAGGCACTTGTACTCATTAGGGATATGTTCAACTTCAATATTTATGTGAATTCAAAATTATGCGAGTTTACGTACACTTGTGCTCGAATAATTATGGTACTCTATATTTTTAAAATATTCGATCTACTATGCATGCAAAATTTTGTTCGCATATTTTTTATAAAAGTAACAAAAATAACAAAAAAATTAAAGTTTCAAGCAAAATTCAAAAAACTTTAGCAAATTTAAAAAAAATGTAATAAATGTCAACAACAATTTAATAAATTTCAAAAATATTTAATAAATTCCAAAAAACTTTGATAATTTCTGAAGAAATTCGCAAATTACAAAAAATTGTCCACTTTTAATTAGAATTTTTAGAAAAAATCTGCGTATGCAGATTGTACAAGATTCAAAACCCCTTTCACATATTTTAAAAAAATTTTATGAACTTCAAATATATTTAATAAATTCCAAGAAAAATGTAATAATTTTCTAAAGAATTTGGCTAATTTCAAAAACATTTCATTTTTCAATCAGAAATTTTAGAAAACAGAAAAACGTATGCAGTTTATAAAAAATTCCAAAAATGTTTGAAAATTTGCGAAAACAAAATTTTAAGAATTTCGAAAATGTTTAATAAACAAAAAAAGTTACTAATTTTCTAAAAACTTTTACAAATTTCAAAAAAAAAATTAATAAATTTCGAAAATGTTTAATAGTTAAAAGCAAAAAATTATAAATTTCTAAAATATTTTACAAATTACAAAAAATTTTCCATTTTCAATCAGAATTTAAAAAAAAGTCTTCAGTTTGTACAAAATTAACAAAAATTTCAAAAACAAAATTTAATGAGTTTTAAAAATATTTAATAATAGATTTCTAAAGAGTTTCATAACTTAAAAAAAATCAACTCTCAATCCGAATTTTTAGAACGCATCTGCGTATTCAGTTTTTCACACAATTCAAAAAAACTTTCACAAATAAAAAAAAAATTTAATAAACGTCGAAAAGATTTAATAAATAAAAAACAAATTTATAAATTTCTAAAAAAATTTATAAATGTCTAAAGAATTGTAACTTTTAACCAGAATTTTTAGAAAACATGCAGTTTCTACAAAATTCAAAAAACTTTCATAAATTAAAAAAAAACAAATTAATAAATTTCAAAAATGTTTAATAAATGTCTAAAACTTTCAACTTGCAATCAGACTTTTTAGAAAACATCTGCGTATGCAGTTTGTACAAAATTCAAAGAAGTTCACATATTTTAAATAAATGTAATAAATTCACAAAAAAGTTAAATAAATTTCTTAAGAAATTGACATATTTCAAAAAAAAATTAATAAATTGCAAAAATTTCAATTTTGACAAATTTAAAAAAATTATATGTAATATTAAATTTCAAAAATATTTAATAAATTCCTAAAATAAAAATAAAAAATGTCTAAAAACTTTCAACTTTCAATCAGAATTTTTAGAAAACATCTGCGTATGCAGTATGCAGTTTGTACAAAATTCAAAAAACTTTCACAAATTTCAAAACAATTTAATAAATTAAAAAAAAAATTAAAATAAATTCCAAAAAAAAAATTAAAATAAATTTCAAAAAGATTAAATAAATTTCTAAGGAATTTTACAAATTCCAATAATATTTCAACTTTTAATCAAAATTTTTCGAAAACATCTGGGTATGCAGATTAAGTTTTAGTAAATATAATAAATTGTAAGTTGCGGTCGGTCAAAAATTGGATTGACTTGTGCCATTTTTTTTGCATACGATGTGGAGCATTTTCTTCCATATAAATGACTTTCGAACAAGTGACTTAATTATGAATATGAGCCCACGTGTAGATGCATACATTTATTTTTTTGCTTGAGCAGTACCAATAGGTATACAGGGTCCGGCACTCGAAGTGTAACCAATTAAAAAGGCCACAAATACAGTTTGGAAAATTACTTTTATTCAATTCAAAGAAAAATGTGTGAAAATATTTAAAAATTAAGAATCAATTTACATTTACTCGAACTCGATAAGAACTACATATATGCCTTCTCATACCATATGTCTCCAGATAATAATTTTTTCGACAGTAGTTTTTCTTTTGCATTATAAACGGAAAATTTTAATTTTTTTTCACATAGAAACAATAATTCTTTTCTCGAACTTTGTAAATATCTTGAAAACCTTTAATTTTAATTAAAAATTAACCAGGAACCAGTTTAATTACTTTTAATTTCATTTCGAATTTTATTCAATTTCAATGATTTAAAAATCTAACAGACTAGAATACCAGCAACACTCCAGTACTTTTCAGGTTGAGCTGATGGCAATAATAAGAGCCGTAGCACCGGCGCAGTGTGATGCGTTGCCTGCAGATGATATCTAATTTTTTCGCTGATATCCAGGCGGCAATAAAATCTCTCACAAAGCAGTTGATAGCGCTAAGGTAGTCATGAAATGCAGCACATCTCTTAGAGATAATGGGTTCTTGGCCATTACGACATAATTTTTCAGTAGGTTGGTAAGTCTCAGCGCGGTAGAAATCAGGTATCTTCCAAAGATTCCAAAGGGTTCACATTGGTTTTATTAGAGATCAGGCCATCATAATGGGCCACGGGCCTGAATGTGACCTATAGTGGTCTATCTAACGTAATCTATCCTATGTAAAGGGTGGTTAAATTTTAAGGGCCGATATTGAATGTAAACCACACCTAAACGACAAGCTTTTTTCTGCATTTCATTTGACATTTTTCAACTTCAGACTAATTCAATTTAAACCATGGAAAGATGCAGAATCGAGCAACGTGTTAAAGTTATTCAGGCTTATTGGGAAAACGGGCGTTCAAATCAGAATGCATATCGCGCACTTCATCTTCGGTGATGAGGCACATTTTCACCTCAGTGGATTCGTCAATAATCAGAATTGCTGCAATTGGGCGAATGATAATCCAAGAGTGAATGCACCCACAAAAAGTGACGGTTTGGTGCGGTTTATGGGCCGGAGGCATCATTGGGCCGTATTTTTTCCAAAATGAGGCCGGTCAGGCAGTTACTGTGCATAGTGTTCGCTATCGTGAGATGATAACGAACTTTTTATGGCCCGAATTGGAAGATATGGATGTGGACGATATGTGGTTTCAACAGGACGGTGCCACTTGTCACACAAAATAATCTCACGTCGCGGCGATGTCAATTGGCCGCCAAGATCAAGTGATTTGACATGGTGTGGATCAGTAAACTCCGACGAAAAAGCGTAAAATATGGTTTAGAAATTATATAATTTAAATGGCTGAGAAAAAGGAGTTTCGTGTTAAAGATTACACCCAGATCAGAAATTTCGTTCAGAGTAGTGAGGCGCAAGTAGGTTAGGTTTTCAAGATGAAATAGAACGTATATAATTTAATGTTATGGCCAAGAATTTAGCTTTATTATAAAGATAAGGGTTTGCCATTATGTTTTAAAAATGATACCCATTCAACCAAAAGTGAGCCTCAACGCTGAACAAAATTTTCTTCGTTGCGTCGCGCGAACCGAACCATTATTTTCGTAATAAATTTGCACGATTTGCAAACGTTGTTCAGGTGTAAGTCTACTCATTATGAAATGGCAAACCAAACTGAGCATAAATCAAGTGACAGCTGTCAAAAAGACCATCTACGAAAAAGGTAGTGCCAACTTGAAAACCTAACCTCTAAAAAAACACCCTATATGAGATAGAA
>JAYXIM010036475.1:0-41977 GCA_037575425.1 Anastrepha fraterculus | reverse complement strand
TGCTTGCACCACTTTAAAACTTGTTCAGGAGTGTAAGTTGAGGCTAAACTCTGTTGCGAAAATAGAGCAAAGACCATCAAATTAATGGAGCGATTCATATAATTAGTGGTACGCACTTATGATGATCGAATTATCCCTTCAAAAATAACACAGGCCGACAAAATTTAACCAACATTCAGACCCAGAAACCAGACTATATATTTCCGAAGGTTTATGATGCGCTGAATCCAAATCTGGCCTCAGAATTGCTCTATCAGCTCTGGTTTTCGAGATATCCTAACCTAAAAGTGCAAAAAACCCCATTTTTGCCCATATTTGAGGTTATGTAGCCTTGCAGATGTTTTCTTTCACCAAAATTAAAGGATGGCATCTTTAAATACAATCCTTCTTTTTTCAAATGGCGTTTTGTTTGCTCAAATATCATTTTTTTTCGCAGAGATATCGCATGTATCTCGAAAACCAGAGCTGATAGAGCAATTCTGAGGCCAGATTTGGATTCAGCGCATCATAAACCTTCGGAAATATATAGTCTGGTTTCTGGGTCTGAATGTTGGTTAAATTTTGTTGGCCTAGTTCCATTAAACACGAAAGATACAATTATCGTAAAAACTCAAACTAATAAATTAATTTTAGTTATCAATCCGAATTTTGCATGGACAGAGAAGCAGATATTAGTTTAAATTATTTCGGATACTTTTCCTTGTAGACTAGTGTAATTAATGGGTCGCCTAGGGGATACTATCTAGGATTGATGACTTGATGCCATTTAGCGCGTTATTAAAAAATTTTTAAGCTGATAAGATAAAAATATTTTTTTCTTTATTGTCTTGCGTATTTCTAAAATCTACCGAGTACAAATACTATGCTCTTCTGGCTGCACAAACTGCCGAACAACAGTGCGCCAACTACTTTCTCCAGTGAAGAGGTTCGGGTGGCCATCAAAAAACCTAGAGCATTCAAAGCCACTTGGCCCTGACGGACTTAACATGCTAATGCTGAAAAACTTGGGTCCATTGGGAGTAGGATTCCACACAAGGGTATTCAATCTGTCTATGGCCACTCTCATAATTCCTGGCAATTGGAAAGCAGGGAGAGTAGTCCCACTACAGAAACCTGTGAAACCCGTCAATTAAGGGGAATTTTATAGTCCGATAACTCTCTTTTCCACAGTAGTGAAGACTCTTGAAGCTCTCCTACTCCCACTTTACACGAAATATCTGACTCCAGCCATACATCAACATGGATTCTGAAGAGTATACAGCACCGCTACAGCACATACCGCTATAAACCCGCAAATTAACCGAGAACTTAATCAAAAACGTCCCTACGGGAGGACTGTCATAGTTGCCTTGGACCTGAAGAAGACTTTTGGCACCAAAACTCAAAACAGAGGAGGATAAAGCAAGGTGTTCTGCAGAGTGGCGTCCTATGACCCTGGCTTTTCAACTTCTACAAATCAAAGCCAGCCACCACAAGGAGTCTCCCTGGTCTCCTACGCTGACGATGATTCGATAATGGTGTGGGGCAACGACATCAATGGCCTGTGCTCCAAAGTAAACGACTACCGCACCAACCTTTTTCGCTTTTTCTCTGCGAGGAATCTCCAACGTTCCCCTACTAAATCCCCCGCACCGCTCTTTACCACCTGGGCAAAGGCGATCAAACTATAGCTTAAGGTCAAAGTCGATGTAACACCAATACCGACAATAAAGAACCCTAAAATTTTGGGAGTTATCTCCCAAGTTTTCTCTCCTTTTCTGCGCACACAGCCGCAATTGCAAGGTCCTCAAATCGCTTGCCGGCAGCACTTTGGACAAAGACAAAGAAATGTTGCTGGCGATATTTAAAGCAATTGGTCGACCGGTTCTGAACTATGCTGCCCTTGTTTGGTCGCCTCGAACTGGTGATTTGCAGTGGACTAAGCTCCCGACGTGCCAAAATACTGCAATCAAGAGAGCCACGGGATGTCTCCTGGTGTCCACTCTACAACACCTACACCATGAAGCATCAATGCTTCCCGTCAGGGAGCACAAAAAAATGCTCAGCAAACAGTTTTTGTTTGGGTGCTACCGAAGGTTTCACCCCTGTAGATACCTGCTAGAACCTTAGCCACCTCCCAGGTACGTCAGGAGGCATCTCTTCAACTTTTCCGACGATATCCAGGACAAACCCAACCTACAACTACTGGACCAGAGAGTATACAAACATACGCTAAATGACATTCATCGGCAGACATTTACCATATTCATAAACTTCTGTCCTCCGAATGCCGTCATCGGAGCCGAACCACCACCTATTGCAGAGGAAGAGCTTCAGCTACCCGACAGACCCGCATAACTTTGGCACAATTACGTTCTGGACACTATAGCAGACTAAACTCCTAACTATCTAACAAATGTCTAGCATGTGAAGTCACCCCGCACGATACTATGAATTGCTGACGTCACAGTGCCCAGTTTAACACTATAGAATAAATACATTAGGTGATGTTTGAGAACATTATCAATTTATGCAGGATGAACCAATGCAACAGCATCTTGGCCACAGCTTAGCATCATCTATCAATAGGCTATTTTTAAAACACTTTCACAATCGTAAGCCAGAAGATATCAAGAGAACACTGAATACGTGCTGTCATGCCATGAGAATAAAAAACGATCGAAGTTAAAAAACCTACGTGCTAATAAATTTATAAAAAATTGAATGAATTCAAATGAATGTAAAAAAGAAGGATGGAATATAAGACGTAAACCCAAGATGACCGGAAAATTAGGAAGTTTCTATCGAATGGTGTCAAGAATGATAGAAATACAAGACTGCGCACTGCACGTCACAGTATTTCGAATGGGCAGAGGCAAAAGAGAATGTCGACTCGCTTGGTGCTAATTAGTACACTTAATCGAGTGTTCTCTGTATTCCTGTCTATATTCCATCATTCTTGCAATTTTATATAATATTGAGTATTTTTTTTTAAATATGAAAATAAATATTTGTTCCAACGAACTTTCCCACCTATACTTGTGATAACGGTCCAACAGAATAATATGCAATTTACGAAGTTCCACGACTTCTGACCGGGGTATCGACGTATGCCCAATTCGGCTAGCAAATTCAATTCGTCTTCAAATTTCCTTAGTTTCTGACGTGCCATCGATTTCCAATCGTCTTCCCTGTAAAATTTACAATGCCTTCAATACAAAAGACACACACACAGCTCAATTATTTCAGTTACCTCATACTGTGACTAACTGTCCACAAATTATCTATAAAATCTCGTTTCACCTTACGCACTTCACATTTGTAGATATTTTCCGAGGTACCTTCGGTATAGCGGAACATTAGCCCGCCAAAGCCACAGAGCAGGATGAGTAGAACCAACTCTACAATGCATTTATTGCGCAAAAGACGTATTGTGCGTATTTCTTTCGGGTAATCGGTTTTCATACGTCGCCATTGTTGACGTACGTCCCAGTATAGATGACGGAACAGCTCTTTGGAGAGCAAACTTTTGGGTAGCTCTTCAGCAATTAAATCTTGTGGCAATAGCAATTTTTCGGAAGCGTAATGAATTTCTGGCTTAGCTAGTGCCTGCTTCTTCTCGGCGCGCATGCTACTGAAGAAAGCTACTAACTTGCACAACAGAGTTGTCATTAGTGGCACGGCAGCTGCTGCCTTGCGCGCTTCCTCTTCAATCCTTGCGGCTTCGGCAGCTTTAGCCGCAGCTAACAACTCAGCTTCCACTTCAGCTTTCTCTAAACTTTGTTTTCTGCGTTTAGCGATTTCGATGAGCGAGTCCTTGCGTGGCACACTGTAGCGCCGACGCACTTCGAACATTTCTGTTGCTGCTTGCGGTTTCAGATAATCGGGCATTTTTTGCTCTGCTGGTGAGGCAGGCGTCTGCGGTTCAGGTGTTATACTACCAGATTTGCTATTAGTTTTAGCCTCATTTTCGGCCAATCGTCGCATTATTTCCGCACGTTGTTCTGGTGTTTTTGAACGTCTTTGTGGCCGTATGGGGGAGAGTGAATGGTTACGGCTGGCGCTGCGGCGCTCCGGCGGTTGAGGAGGTGGTCCACGTACATCGGCCACGTAGTGCACTGGCCCTGTAATGGCTGACACATGACGGCGCACAGGATGGGTTTGCTTGTCCGATTTGCGTACGCTGACCTCTTCTACATCGTCTACATCTGATGAGGAGAATTGTGTAGAGGACTCTTCGTAGCCGCTATGACGGTGACGTGGCTGTAGCACAGGTGCTTCGTTGCGTTGCAATCGCAGGCTGTGCACCATGCGGCGACGTTCTTCCGCGTCCGATGGCAGCTGTATGCGATCACTGAGTTTCCGATAGTTCTGTAACAGACGCTTGCGGTCGTCGCTGTCGTGCAACTGTTTGTAGCGCAAACGGTGATCACGTTTTTCGCGCTCAAATTGACGCTTATCCAACTCGAAACGCTTGCGTTCCTCCTCGAAGCGGCGCAAATTCTGTTCTAGTCGGTTAATGTTTTCATCGGCGGCCGTACGTGTATGTGGCGACAAATGACGTTGACTAACTTTGGTGGTGGTGTCGGTGATATTTCTAGCAGTAGTGCTCGCTGCTGTTATGGTGTTGCCAGTTAGTTCGTTTTCACTGGACTCATCCTTGTGTCGCGGCGAGGAGAGACTACGATGTTTGACCGTACGAATGAGCTCATCTGCTTCGGGACTAGTGAGGCGTTCTGCTTCGCGTGGCTGTGAATGGCTACGTGCAGCAGAACTGGCGAATGTCTTATCGCGACGTCGCAAAATTTTGCTCTCATGTGCGGACATAGCGCCGGGTGGTCGAATTTGCATGCGTACGGTTTGCACGCCGGCAGTTTCTTCAGAAGCAGTGGTACCGTCAATGGGACTGCTTTCATCTTCTGAGTAGCGACGTCGACCGTTTGGTTTTGCTGAGGGATCGGGCGTCTTTTCACGTTGTGGACGAGTTAGTTTGCGATGGCGACGGCGTACCACGACACCCTCTGGTTGCATCGTAGGCTCCATGGTTGGGCGTTGAAAGGGACTTTGTGATGCTCTTTTTTGATTACTTTTTATTTTACCTCTGTGTTATGTCGCTTTATTTTTTGTTTTATTTTATTTGTATTTTAATTGGTTTTACTTTATCTTATTATATTTTATTTCGCTTTATTTTGTTATAATTTACTTTAATTTAGAGTATTTTTATATTTATTTACTTTTTATTTTATTTTTTATTTTTCACATTTCATTTTAATTTATTTAATTTATCTTATTTAATTTTTTTTTAATTTATTTCAGTTTGTTTTGTATCAATTTAATTTAATTTAAGTTTACTTTATTTTGTTTAACTGTAATTAAATATTTTAATATATTTTATTTCACGTTTTATTTATTTTATTTTTTATATTAACATTTTTTTAATATTTTTTGTTTCATTTAATTTTAATTTATTATTTTTGTATATTTATTTTATTTTAATTAAATCTTTTTTATAGTAGAAGTTCTTGTTTAATTTAACTAAATTTAAATTTATTTTGTTATGATTTTAATTTATTATTTGTATCATATTTAATTGAATATATATTTATTATTTTTTTTATTTTTTGTATGTTGTTTTATTTTAATTTATTGTATTTTACTTTAATTGATTTTTTTAGTTTATAATATTCAAGTTCTTGTTTAATTTAATTATAATGTAATTTAATTTTTTAATTTGTTTTTTATGACTTGTATTTTATTTTATTTCATTTTCATTTATTTTACTTTATCTTGCAAAATTTATTTAAATCTTTAATTTTTTTATGTTATTTTATGATAATTCATTTAAATTTATTTTACTTTATTTTGGTTTACCTTAATATAATTTTTATTTTATTTTGCTATATCCAAGTTCTTCTTTAATTAAGTTTTCATTTACTTTAAATATATTTTTATTTTATCTTATCATTATTTAAACTATTGTTTTTTAGTCCGTTTTATTTTATTTTATTAATTCCATATTATTTATTTATTTAATTTATTTATTTTATTCTTTAACTGATGTGACTTTTTAAATTTATTTTACTTCTTTATTTTTATTTTATTTTATGTTCGACTGCAGCTTTTCATGTCTTTTTACACTAATTTCGAGGTTATTTCATTCAATACGTCTCTCATTCCGGCTTTGTGTTTTTTTGCATTACATGTTTTAGAACTTTTTTTTTATATTTGTTGTTTTTAATTTTTCCTCTCACACTTAAAATATGGCTATTTATATTTGCACCCATAAAATTTCGACATCATTTTCATATTCTATTTTTTATATTCTCAACATTCACAGCGAGGCATTCTCCGAGTGCCAAATTCTATAATTATAACGCGACCATTTTGACACCGAAAATTTTGGAATATGCACATTTGCTTTTCCGAACCAAAAAAATTTCTCAAAGTCTGCACGATAACTTTCGAAAATCCAGTGTATCGTTAAATGCTCTATGTCTTTCAAATACTGTAGTTAAGTTATGTAAATATATTGCATTTAAATCACATTTATACGCATAGATATGTATATATATGCATATTTAATATTCAGTTTTTCAGCGAATCTTTTTTGACCACCGATTCGTTTGCCCCAAGCGCTCTCTTCGTTGTCTGAAAATAAACTGATTTTCCGTTGGTGGTGCCGCTGTTGGTGAATTGACTTTGGCGCTTTTGCTTTTGGGGAAATGGGAAATTTGCTGCATTTGCTCTTCATTTCTTTGCATGTAATTTTATTGTTATTGGTTTTTTTTTTGTTTCACGATCAGCTGTTTGACTTGCACTCTCAGTTGATCTTAAATAAACACCACAGATGCTGCTTGGGGAAGCTATTTGCATGCAAACATATGTATATCTGTATGTAGTATACTAATACTTTATAGATGCGCCATTCTTGCCCAATTGCATTGATCAGATGTTTGGCATTGCACAGATGAGATTAATGGGGTGAAACTTACGCGTAGTGTGAAACTCATTTGCCATTTGCGCCATTAAATCATATTTCGTGATAAATATTTTGATATCTAATTGTGTGTGCATGTGTTTGCCATTTTAAGCACTTGCCTTACTCAAAATAATTTTTGAAGTCTATACTAGAGCCACATAGATTTACATGATATATTTACCAAATTATTTTCTTTTAATCATTTAAGAAGCCAGAAGAAGGCCAGAATGTTTACTCACGTACAAGTACAATTGTATCAGATTTTATATAAATGAACTTTTAAAATTCCAGCGAGCTTTGGGATGTTTAGTGCTTAGGACTCTGTGAAAGCTTTTAGTATTTCGGTTCCGAGATTGACTAAGGAGAAGATGAGCTGCCGTATAGCTTTTTTCACAGCATTGGATATAAGTTGGAAAATGGAAGGAATTTTTTTTGAATATAATAGTTTTCAGAACTAAATAATTAACTACGTGTAATATTAACAGATATTCGAAAATAAAATAAAACTGTAAATTTAGCGTATAATTTGTTGGTAGAAAAATGTGCAAATTAAGCGAAATTAATTTTTTTAACTTTTTGAAATTGAGGTTGGTGTTAATTGGTGGAGTTCACAGCATCACTTTTTGATGAGATATATTCTTTACCGCCTTAATTGTTATGAAAGAAGAATACCAGGACATTGCAGAGTTTTTTTAGAAAATATAATATCCTGAATATAACATACAATAATTGGGTCATACGTATATGTTGGTTGACCTAAAGATGTTTAAAAATTGTTACTTAATAGGGCATTCTTTGTTGAAATAAGTGACAGCATTGAACTAAAAAAATTGTTTGTGGTGGTTGACGAAAAAATGGCCCCTTAATGAAAAAAATTCGTCTGAAAAATCAAAAAATTGTTTTTGTTATTTGTGAAAAATTACCCCCTGCATAGTTTCTCCTTATTTATTTTATTAATAACTGAGAGTTAAAAAAGCCAAGTCATGCAAAATTTTATTACATAGTTTTAAAGTCAAATATCTTCAGTTCTGTTTAATATTTTTATATGTGTTTTATTCTGTGGCTTATTTTTTAAGATAAGTATACATACTTAAATTTTTGTTTCAAACTTTGTAAAATATTTTTAAATACATATATTTTTTGTAAAATATTTTTCACAAAGAAAATTGTTAAACAAAAAATAATTTTTCCCAAAAGAAATTTCACAAAAATTTCACAAAATTTTTTTTACGTTTGTTTTTTAGACTTCACAAAAAAATTTGTATTTTAATTTTTTGGAACTTGTTTTGTCATTTGTGAAAAACACCTGTTTCATAGTTTCTTCTTGTTTTTTCATTAATAGCTGAGACTATGCTAAGCTGTTCCAAAAATTCTAAACATTTTTTTGTTTTTTTAAGTTTTGCTGTTGAAACATTTTTCCTAATAGGTTGGACCAAAAAAAGTATGCTTTTGAAAAATTGGTTCAAATAAATTTTATTTTTAGTTTTATTTATTTTTTCCTAAAAATATAATTATTTTACATTAATAAAAACGTTAAGAAGAAATATTTTTTCGACTGACTTAAAAAATTCCAAACCAAAATATTCAAAATGGAATAAATCCTAATTTTATGAAATTTTTTTCAAAACTTTCTCCGTTTACTTTGAATATAAACCAATTTTTAGAAAAAAAAGTGGGTAACCTGACATGGAATCGCTCTATAATAAATTATGCTGGTGAAAAATGACTTTTTCAAATTTAAATGATACATTTTTCCATGATATCACATTTGAGAAAATCTAAAGTTTTATTAATTTAAGTTTTAAATTACTATTATTTTGTTATAAGTGGCTGCTCTTGAAAACTACTACGTAAACAATTTACAATTTTTGTTTACAAGTTTTATTGTTTACATAATTTAGTTCGCTTAAAATCTCAAATTAAGAATATCAATTTTAAAGATATTTTACATTAAAATATTTAAAAATATCCCATTATTTCCTAAGATATATTTAGATTTATGGATATATGTATACATAAACATGCATTTATTTTGAGAAGATTGCAAATATTTCCATAGGCAATACCAATAACGTTGTTGCCATTATTTGACGTCGGAAAAAATTCGAAAATTCGCTTCAAAGCGCAATGGAATCCATATAAAATAAGGAAAGTGATATCATTGGAGAAGGGGCCAATATTTGCAGCATAAAAAAATGAAATTGCCATGCCACACTTCACACTTCAAATGGTTGCTCGAAATAAATGAACGAAGAACAAATTGAAATCAAAATAAACAATTTCAACCACTTGAAGTCTTTTTCTTATTCGTAAATCTAATTAATGTAGCGCATAATCAGCAACTGAGCGAGAGAAATCTTAATTAATCGATACATATATACACACATACATATGTACATCGATCTAAAAATTTATTGTTAATATTGCCTCTGTTATTTTGGCTCATTGATAAATCTGCCCAAACGAAGTGCTAGCTTTGTAATCGAGGAAATCTATTTTCCGGTAGGTGTAAAATTTCCTAATCAATTCGCAGCTCCGATCAATGAAAATAAACACCTGTGCATGTAGAAAATTAGCTACGTGAGAAATGCTATTACAAAAGGAATATTAAGAGATGTTGCTGGCAAATTTCATAGATTTGCATGAGTAGTGGACTGAGGAAAGCAACAAACAATATGAAACACTGACCAGGAAAGCAACCAAACGCGAATGTTATTAATCAGCTAGCATTTGTCTAGCTATGGGATTTATATTGATGCTGAAGTTTGCTGGCAATGATGCCGGAACGGAATAATAAAGATGGATGCGGAAAAACTGTGGGAAAACTTAACAATTTATAAAACTTATACCAACAAATTGTCAAAATGTATTGACTTCAGTCAAAAGAAATATATATTTTTTTGTTAGATGTGTCTCTATTCTAAATAAACAGTACACCATGGCAACTTTTCTGGACATTGAAGGCGTATTTAATAACGTTCGCATTAATGCTATGGAACGGGCGTTAATAGACTTAGGGATGGACAATTGTATCAGTAATTGGATCATCTCATTGCTAGAAACCAGAGTGTGATCCAATATGATCAGTGGGATCATCCAAAGGGACAATCTCTCTTACTTTCACCCAGTGCACAGAACTTAAGGGTAATTCTGGACTCCAAACATGGCTAGAAATTAAACATTGAAGAACGGGTAAAGAAAGCAAGAAGGTAAAGAAGGAAGAAGATGCGGTCTTCTTAGTATAAGGCGGTCATACGACCAATTTTAGCGTATGGATCCGTACTTTGGTGGAAAGCTCCAGGGAGAGATTAGATTAGATTAGATTTGTGGGGGTTGGGCAAGTTCAAGTACTCAGTCAGGAAGACCATTGTACCATATGTGGATAGATTACAGTGGAAGGAATAGAGAGACAGGGTAGATACAGTATGGATGGTAAGACAGCCAAATTGGTTGGAGGTCAATCTTCCGCGCATCTTTTGGATTCATTGATGAGTCTTAAGAGATCCGGAAGAGGAAGAGTATGAACTTTATCCATGCTCTGAATGTCACACCACAGCAGCTTAAGTCTGATTCTAGAGAACACTGGATAGCTACAGAGAAAGTGCCCTGTAGTGACCTCATTTTCACGACAATACAAGCATATTGGGTCGTCAATGATTCCCATGGTAGCTCCCCCCTAGGAAGAGAATACAATATCTAATTAATTAGCAGAATACAAAGATTAGCCTGAGCAATAACGGTCGGTGCAATCAGATCATGTCCTAGGGAGGCTCTTAATGCACTGACACACGTTATTCCGGTAGATCTGCATATCAAGAAGATGGCAACCATAAGTGAATTTAAGTTCAATGAAGCGGGACGCAGGAAGGATACAATTTATGGTCATGTCTATCATTGTGATAAACTCAGTACACCTCGGAGAGGACTGATTATATCGTCCCGACGTCGACACTCAACAAGAATTTCGTCACTCTCTTTCCATATCAGGAGGAATGGTGTAAGGGAGCTCACTAAACCACTACGACGCTACAGTTTATACAGCTCTAAAGTGGACTGTGGTGTTGGAGTATATTTATGTGTTGGTATATATTTCTCATAGACTTAAAATTGTAAAATCTGAAGTACTGGCAATTGGGGAAGCTAAGCCTGTAGGTTATTAATCGCAGATTTCCCTTTAGAGGGCAATATCGATATTCTTTCGGATAGCCAAGCTGCAATCCTGGCACTAGATTCGGCTACAACCACCTGGAACAAAGCAGGAATAGGCTCACCAACTTACAACTGTTTCCTAATATGACCTCAGTTACTTCTAAAATTATCAAAATCGGATTAACAAAATCAGAGTTTTACAAAGCGGTCCGTCGTTTCTTTCTCGTGCTAACCGACGTTAGTTGGGCACACCAAGTTCTTGTCCACCTGATCTTTCCAATGCAGAAGAAGCGTCGTTGCCAACGTGCAAAGGTCCAAAAATCTTGCGCAGAATCTTTCTTTCAAACACTCCAAGCGTCGCTTCAACATACGATATATTGTCATCATACATGCTTCTGCGCCATACGTTGGGACGGGTGTAATGAGAGCCTTTTGTTCGTCGAGAGAGGACCTTACTACTCAGTTGCCTACTTATTCCAAATATCACTTGTTGGCAAGAGAGATTATACGTTGGGTTTCTAGGTTGGGTTTTACAACCTCGAAATTATAACTACAGTGACGTGGGTGCCGATACGCGAGTGCGCCGACTGTTTGTTTGAAGACAGGAGGTACTTCGTTTTGTCCTCGTTCACCACCAAACCCATTCGCTTTGCCTCTTTATCCAGCTTGGAGAAGGCAGAACTAACAGCGCGGTTGTCAATATCATCGGCATACGGCAACAATTGTACGCTCTTATAAAAAATTATGCCTGAGCGATTAAGTCCTGCGGTTCGCACGATCTTTTCCAACATCAGGTTAAAGAAGTCACACAACAGCGAGTCACTCTGTCTGAAGCCTCGTTTGGTATCAGACGGCTCGGAGAGGTGCTTCCCAATTCTGATGGCGCTGCTGGTATTGAGCAACGTCCTTTTGCATAGCCGTATTAGTTTTGTGGGGATACTAAATTTAGACATGGCGACATAGGGGTAACATCTTTTCGTACTATTGAATACAGCTTTGAAGTCGACGAAAAAATGTTGTGTGTGTCGATTCTCAAATCAAAATTGGATTACTTCACCATACACATCTCACGGGCTTGAGTGAAATTTTCAGATACCGTTAACTCGGAAACTGTACTCAATTTGTTAAAATAGGGGACGCTGTTGAATGTAGTAAGTCTTTAATAAAGGGTTTTCCAATAACATTTGTTATTTTGAATATCCCGCTGATGTCATTTTTGAAGCTGTAATTTTTTGATATTTGGCGAGTAAAAACTACGCCATTAATAAAAATGGAACGATACACGCTTAAACAACGCAATGAAGTTATTAAAATTCACTACAAAAATGGTGAAAATTTGGCAGAGAAGGTTCGTTAAACTCGAACATTTTTGGGTTATCGTGATGCACCTTATCGCACCGCAATACAGAAATTGGTGAAAAAATTCGAACTGTTGGGACAATTTAGTGATGTGAAGAATAAAACCCGTGCACGTCGCTCAAGAACAGCCGAATATGTTGCTGTTCTAGCCGAAAGTGTTGAAAAATTGTTGATCTTTGAAATTAGGCATTCTAAGAACGTCATTACGAGATGATTTGGGTCTTAAGGCTTATATAGTCCAGTTAACACAAGAACTCAAGCCGGCCGATCATCAACAACGTCGTATCTTTGCTGATTGGGTTGTTGAAATGCATGAAAATGATCCGGAGTTCCATTGAAAAATCTTCTTGAGTGATGAGGCCCATTTCCACCTCGGTGCCTTCGTCAACAAGCAAAATTGTCGGATCTGGGGCTCAGAAAATCCAAGAGGTACTATTGAAAAGCCTCTCTCTCCTCAACGTGTGACTGTTTGGTGCGGTTTATGGTCCGGCGGAGCCATTGGACCTTACTTTTTCGAAAATGAAGCTGGCGCAACAGTTTCGGTCAATGGATTGCGCTATCGAGAGATGATTAACGATTTTTTATGGCCGGAATTGGATGGTATTGATCTGGACAACGTTTATTTTCAACAAGATGGCGATACGTGCCATACAAGCAACGAATAACAAAATGACACCTCTTATTGGAAAACCTTTTAGTTGACTTTTGCCTTTTTTGACCTTTGCCCAATTTCTGAACTTGCGCAGTGCTATTTTAGCGCCACTTGTTTTTCTAATTTGTGTTTTTACTGGTACACTACTCTTCAAACACCCTTTAAAATATTTACTTTACTATGTTTGATTTAAAGATCAGCTATAATATTTTTATAATTCGGTGGGTTGAGGTTGAAAATAATGTTTTGTAGTGAACAGCAGGTGTACATTTAATATAAAAATATTATTTGTAAGGCCGACAAAACAAAATGGAATTCTCAAAAATCCATGTGAACTTGTACGCCAATCTGCGACAGCATATAACGGCAACTTTGCTTCAATTATTTAGCACAGCCAATTCTCAACAATGTGACAGTTTTGAAAACGTCATCGCGAGTGGGTGGATTATCGTAAATTTGTGTTGCCGCTAATCTAATACATATGTACAAGCGTGTCTGTCTGTATACTATAGGTGTTGTTATTCTTTTTAATACAAAAATTTCGCGTACTTCCAATTGTTTGTTTCGTTTTTAAGGAAGCACATCAATTCTGGCTGCCAATCTATGCAAGCATAAAAATTCGCATTCAATGAATAAAAATAATCACTTTATTGCATATTCTGAACTGTTTATACTGGCTCCCGTTGCGGTTGAATCGATGTTTGAAAATGCCTCATAAAATACAAAATTGTTATTATTCCATAAAAACTAAAATCAGCGGACTTCAATTAAAAGTTTATTACACTCGGCAAATTAGTGGATTGGTTGAAAATTTTGAGTTGCTCGATTTCGAAATGATTGAGTTGTTTACAGCGAATTGAAGTGTTGAATATTACGAGTATTTAAAAGAGAGGTTGTAATAGTAATTGGGTTGAGAGCAAATAAATTCAGAAACTGGCGTGGCAATAAAAATGTGTATACAGGGCGTTTCAACAAGAACGGATAGTTTTTACTATAAATAAAACACAAAAAAATTTGTTGCAATGATTTTTGTTTTATTTCATAATGTTTTGTAGTCTATGGGATTTGATCATGAGACCCAATATCTTCTAAATACCCACCACGACTCCTCTGGTAACAAAGGATGCGCGTATCGAAATTCTGCAGGACTTTATGTTATTCGGGTAGTATATTAGTTATAACTCCCCGACTTGTTGATGAGTGGTTAGTGAGAAATCATGGAAACGTCGACTATCATCTTTCACAGTTGCGCAGCGGACATGGATGTTTTCGGGAATACCTGCACCGCGTTAAGCTGTCAGACAACCCTTTCTGTCCAAACTGCCCGACTACTGACGAAAAAGCAAAACACGTAATTTTTTATTGCGACCGCTTCAGAGAGGAACGAGCTATTCTCGAACAAACTCTGGGTCATCAACCATCACTCAGCAACCTCATAGGAGATGTGTGCCCGACCAGCGATAATTGTGAGGCGTCCCAAACGTTCGCAGGTAAGATCATGACGCGACTCTGCCATATTGATTGGAAGCGTAAAGCGATGCAGCAGCAGCAGAGAAGGCGGACAGTTTCTGACGAACCGATGCGACGAACGCTCAATACAATATAGTACACAAGACAACACGATAGTGGGTGACTATAACACTACTGCAATTTTTCCGATGTTTCCTTTACTTTAGAAGTACCTATACCCACAATGCCTGC
Organism: Anastrepha fraterculus; assembly: GCA_037575425.1. NCBI lineage: Eukaryota > Metazoa > Arthropoda > Insecta > Diptera > Tephritidae > Anastrepha > Anastrepha fraterculus. The sequence goes on along the minus strand of JAYXIM010036475.1, from coordinate 27,158 downwards.
AGGAGAGGAACCTGGACGCAGGTACCTGTTATTTCCTTGGGCATAAACGCGGCCGAGGGTAGAATTATTTGAGGTGGGAGGATTGTTATAGTATTAGTGGGAGCGTGCTCCACAACCATTGGCGTGACGACACTTTTGCGATGTTTCTGACATTTTGATTTAAACCTCCTTCAAAAAACAAAAACAAAAAAGAACAACGCGTAGACTTTTATTACACGGCTCTAGAATCATTTCGAGGTTATTGGCGTAGACCACACTTATCACGTCATTTCAGAGAAAAAAGTCGAATGTTGTCAAATTGCAAGCACTTAATTTGAATTTCCCATTTAATTTCCCAGTTTCTAATGCGTCCTGAGAACTTCGTTCGCAATAGGGCCATTGTCTCAAACGACGTGTGGCAAGTATCTGATTCACGGCTGCTCATACTGACACCAATAATGCATTGACCGCCTCTGGTATATCTAGGATTGTACTATTAATATTCGAAATGCACCAACAGCATTAACTTAATGGTTCATAAATTAGTCTCATTCCTCTATCGGATCGGAATCCCCGATCTCTAAAGTTCTGCCTTCGCTGTTGTGAGCTGCTTTGCTTTGTTTTTTCGACTAACAATTTTGTATAGTTTATTTTTTATTTCTTCATTGCTTTGAAATAATTTTTGTTAGTATTTTTGTTAAACTGCCACGTTTTTATAAATTGATTGCTATATTTCACGAAATAAAAAAATAGCCGTTGACAAAAACAAATTTACAGTAAATTATTTTGAATTATATGAAAATGAAAGAATTTATGAGGCGCGATTTTCTTACTTGAAATATGAGTTCAGGGATTTAGTCGTAAGTGTTTTTCCTTTGCACTTTTGGCAAACCAAAATATGTTGTGGAGAATGAGTACAAACAAATGAAAAATTCCTTATTAAAAGAAGGAAAGATTTTTCGCGGGAAAAGAGTAATTTTATAATACTTATGTAATATATTAGTTTGGGGTGAAAAAATACATTATTTTCTCGATAGATGGCTGTAGGGCCGTAGTGACTGATATCTCGTAAAAATCGATCGAACAATTTAAAGTTTATGCTCATAGTCAAGGTGAAATTCCACACTAAATAAATTAATTTGCTATTTTTTGTTTTGCTTGTGCCATTCATTTGTAATGAAATATTTGTAAAATGTCTTCTGAATCATAAATATAGACAGAATACAAAATAAAGTTTACTAGAAAAAAAATTCAGTTGTGAGTTATAGGGTGCTACCAATGGAAGTCAGCCAAGAGAAAATTCGGTACATTTTACATTTTTTCTTTGATAAAGGCGACAATGCAAGCCAGACCGCTGAAATTGTAAATGATGTTTATGGTGCTGATACTGTAACAGATAATTAGGTGCATTTTTGCTCAGGCATTTTTGATGTTAAATTAAATTCCGATAATGTCGATAAAACCACATAATCCAAGTCGGCCATAAAACAGTTTTAAAGAATGTGCGCAAAAATTATTTTTATTCCTCGTTGGGTGTTTGGCAGAGTCTTTTTTCTAATTTGTGATGCACATCTTGATGTTTTTCCCCGAAAGGAGATGCTTGCTTTCAAACGGCAGATGCTTTTTATGAGGAGCTTTTCCGAGGCAGAAAAACGTTCGCAGGTTTGCCATTGCCTGCAGACGTGCGACCGCTATTAGAAAAAAGACGTTTTCCATGTTTTAATGTTTCATACTCAAAGTAGGTTTTCGAACCCCGGTAGGGCATGGTGTACACGCCCAATTTAACTTAGCTTATCAAAGGAAAGTTATATTGATTAAACTGTGCGACAAAAAATAAACATTTTTTGTTATCCAGGAAAAACTTTATATACAGGTGGAACTATACATTTTATAAAGCAATGCTTCATACTCAGTTTTTCATTTTCTTAACAATCGATTTTTTTTTACTTGTAAAGCCTTTAATATCGCAATGGATCGGCAACGGTCTAGTGAGTTGATCTAGAGACCGATTGGCACTTCTTGACCCTTCTACCTAAAAACTTTAAAATTTCATAGGGCAAAACGGGTAACCACTGCGTATACTTTATTTCATAGGAGAAAAGTTCAACTATTTTTTGCGATTTTATAAAGCAGCAAGAAGAACGAAGTTAAAGTATGTATTACTACTTTTATATACATACTATCAATATAAATTGACATCTGATTTCAGTGTTTTTTTTTTTTTTTATGAAGCCAGGAAAATCCAGCGATAGATCTTAGTGCGCTTATTTCAACATTCGCTGCCATTTACCAAGTTTTGCTAGTATCTGTACGTGTTTCCAGCGCGTATGTTGTGAAGAGGTCATAGTTGTGTGGAAGGATCAAAGTCAAAGAATTTATTATCAGGTTTGAAACTTTTTCAGTTTCTCTCGAGCATACGTAACGGCGCGCGTTGTGATAAACACCAACTGTTCGCTTGGGAGCTCAAAAAATAAAAATAAAATGAAAAAAAATAAATAATATGAAAATTGATATAAAAAATAATATTAAAAAAATATAATAATAATAGAAAAAAACTAGATATTTTAAATGCAAAACGAAAATATAACTTTATCAGTTAAAAAAAAAAAATACTAAATAGTTTTGAAATACCCTTTTGTGTGAATATGCCGCCACATTGAAGTGCCGTTCAAAAGAGTCGTTCTGTGCCAACGCACGCGAAAACTTTTCTTCCTAAGCATATTATTTATTTACATAGGTATGTGAGTATTCCATGAGTGTGTTTTTTTTTAACAGAGTAGCAATATAATGAATAAATAATGAAATACATATAAGAATTTCAATAAAATATTTTCAGGTAACTGCAAGTTGTATCCATTTGCCAAATTTTTCAAATATTTTTCCATTTATTTTAAAATTTTATTACTTCAGACACCCGAATGTGCGCTGCAATGCATAAAGCAATTCAAAGATTGCATTTTTGTACGTCAATTAACGATATTTTCATAATTATTCCACCATCCAAAGTCTAGCGAACAGATAGTAAATACATCTACAAAGGCGAACATGAAAAAATTTGCACGTGTGTGAGTAAGAATTTTTTATTTTTTTAAGACAAAATTAAAATGAGGTGACAATGTGAAAACGACCTTACACCCACAAAAATTGGAGAGCACAGACGCTGGGACTTGTGTTATTGCATGTACTCACGTATGCAATAGGGGTGTCCTCATACTCGTAGTAAGACTTGTTTGTGTTTTTTTATAACGGTATTTATCTTTGGTGGAGGCTCCCAATATTCCCAATATTGAGATTATTCGGATACATTTTTTTAGGAATATCGAGGTTAAAGTGCAACCACTGTACTTCTATAAAATAAAATATAACTTTTAAATTGCAAAATTTATTTGAAAATTTGTCGCTTTTCTTTTTTTAATATATATTTCGACAAAGTTTGCTTTTCGCTTTTTGAGTAAAAGTTATGATTGCTGATTTACCTGTATATGGGCGCAAATTTTATCTTTTTTACTCCTCAATAAAATGTTGGTTGGACCTCAAATTTTAAGTATACCGTCTCTTGAATGAACCAATTTACAAACACAAGTGCATACGAGTAAATACATAAATAAAGTTCAAAAGTTTAACTAACGCCCCTAATGTATGGATATGTCTGCTCAAGTGTATAAATAAAGGGTGATACAAATGCTTATTTCCTTTTGAAAGTTAAATATTGTAGTAAATATAAAAAATGTTTTTTTTTTTTATAAACGTTTTTATTTGGACGCTTCTTATCGTTTTTTTTTTGTAAAAATGTTGCAGTCTGGCCTAAACTAACTTTTCAATGAGTTAAAAACAAAAAAATTTCAGCATTGCTGAAAAGGCGCTGTCAAAGGCGTTTTAATATAAAAAAAGAACTAACCGCTTGATGGTGATGGGCTCGAAATATTTGTAAGACTATAATTTAGGGCAATAAAGTCTGAGATATTTGGGGGAAAAAATAAATATCGAAAGATTGCATACTCATATTGAAAACAAACTTGTATAAATGTGGTGCTACAAAAAGATACTGCCGGGATGTAATAACAGAAGCCCCCATTGTACAGAACATGCCAGCTTCGAGAGGCATTTTAAGAGGCGTTAAGCTTGAGTCATTTTTTTGTAGCAGAAAAGTATGAAATATTGCAAGTAATAGTTTGCGGGATAACCGAAGAATGCACAGGAGTTGATTGAAAAAAAAAACATACCTAAAAGGATTATTTATGTTTTTTTTCATTAAATTGTAAATATTATTGACGATAAGTTGAGCTCAAAGTTATTTAAGGATAGACGTAAAATCAATCGGCGAGTTTGGGAGTCAATGCAGACAGACCTGGCGGCCACCATAGCAAAATGGGTTGCTGCGCGACTACCATCCGGTAAAGCCCGAGTTCGAAACCTCAGTCATGAAATAGTTTCTTCTCCATTATCTTTATTTAGGATTATTATACATATTACTTTAATCACAGTTATTATGATCGGATATAGATCCCTATGTCCAGCACTTTTTCCTCTCTTTGATTGTCTTCCTCGCAGGCGTGCAGTGCTTGGTTTCTCGGTCATCACCAGCTTTGCTAAGCGACCGTCGGCCATTCTGAGGACATGTTGCTTCCAATCCCGTCTTTTTTACGGCCCCATTTTACTTTCTTGAGTATTTCGCATATTTCTCTTAAGAGTGTGTCCGGTTATAGCTCTAAGAATTCGCATTTCGATAGATGGCATAGCTCGTTCTGTAGCTGTTATGTCTACGCGTGTCTCAATGGCATACGGCATTAGTGGTCGAACGCAAGTTTTATAAACCCTACTCTTAGCTTTTTGTACTCATTACTTTGTTTCGCCATACGATGTCTCGTAAACAACCAGAGACTGCTTTTTGGCACCGACTTCGAACTTCATCCATCAAGATTTTCGAAGATGTTCCATAACTTGTTCCATACTTTGGTTATAGGCAGCAAGTAATGGATGGTACTGAAATAATCTATTGTATCTGCTTGATGCTTTTTCAAATTCAAGAAGTAGCCTTTGTAAATTAAATCATCCAAAAAACCATCTGCCCTTCGAGGGCGACATAAAACTGTGGGCCCCTCCGATTATGGAAATTATCAAAACGCATACCACAAATAAGAGTACTCCTCCGCGGCCGAACACCCAACGATTACACACTTCGCCAATTTTTATTATTTAAAAATATATAATTTCTCAATATCACTTAAATGTAAACACGCGAATACTCGAAGAACTACGAATGTTTATATCCAATAAAATAGAGATAAAATTAAAGGGAACACTCATCTTATAGTCACAAATTCTGAGTAACAACTCAATGACGTTTTCGTGGACTCCCGCAGCCATATCCCCTCTGCGACCTCCAGAGAGAGGCCATCGTAAAAAAAATTGGTATGACAAGTACATATTTACATACATATTGGCGCCTGTATGGTTGCAGTACCAGAGCACATACATACATATATATGGTACATACATACATTTTGCAAATGTTCCAATTTTATGACACACACTCATTTGCGGCTGATTTCAGATACTACTTAAACAGATTTTACATTTCTTAATGCCTTATATTTGCCGGAAAAATGTGAGATGTGAGAATATATTTGTGTACATACACATAAATTTGATGGGCCGCATTATATGAGTGCAAAAAACATGGGCATGTATTATATGGAAGAATGCAATTATCTCGTTAAATAAATAAGAATAAACTGTTTAAAAAATAAAATTTTCGCTAATTTTCGAACATTATCGGTAATTAATTGCGCTTAAAATTATTATTAATTACACCTTTTCTTATATTGTTGAAAGTCGTTGTAATAGCAGAGTGTAGCTTGACATCTACTAATATATATTAAGGCCGTGATAGGAAAGATAGAAATTATTATGAAAATGTTAATGTTTTCCAACAGGAATTGGCTCATGGTACGCAATTAATTATAGTTGTTAATCCTTAATTGCGTTTTTGCTACGAGAAGTTTTGTTTACATATAAACTAACGACCGTCTAGAAATGTTTCGAAAATATAAAACTGTCACTTTCTCGAAAAAAAAATCGTAACCAATCCTTTAGCAAAACAATCATGACCCTCCAACATTATTACTAACTGGCAATTCAATTTATTGTTATTTGGTATAAACTTACATACACCCTCTATTAAAAAAAAAATGATAAAAAATTATAGGAATATATTTTTTAAAAATACAGGAAATTGATAGAAAATTTCTGAATTCCATATGAAAATCCCCATAATTTATTATTTCAACAAAAAGGCAGTTGAATATACGGGGCGGTTCAAAAGTACCCGAGTTTGATGACAGAGGACGTTCCTGATTCGCTTTTGTTGTTGGATGGGAAAGAATGCGAGGAAATAAAAGCAAAGTTGACGCTATCCATGGCAGACGCTTCGCCGTCTATGACCATACTCAGCTGACCGACTCAACGAATTTATAGTGCACTTGAAGTAACAGAGGCTATAGGTGATGATCGACCGGAACGGCAATTAGATATTGTTACTTCAAGTAAGATGGCGATGCAAAAAAGGGTCGGCGCCGATGGGTGCTCACTGATTGACGAACGAAAGCACACGAAGCAAGCAAAGGCCATAGGCGTGTTAACTTCGGAAGCAGTGCTTGATAGCTTACATTATAAGATGGCGATATCGAAGAAATGATTTGCGTCGATGGCTGTCACCGATTGCTCGAAAGCAACAATAAGCGATTGCATCATTAACTCGACGCAGAAACTTGAAGCAATTTAAGTGAGATACGGAGAAATTTTGTCACAATGCATTTCTCCCGATGAATCTGCTCCAAAGAAGGCGAAGAAATGGTTCGCGAGAAAAAAAATTTAGTTCAAACGGGGAAGTCATCAGCGAGACAGAGCCGTATTTTGAAGAGTTCGACAAATCCTAGTTTTTGGAGGGAGTAAAAAAATGGCCGGAGCGTTGGGAGAAGTGTATCGTTCTTAAAGAGGACTATGTTGAAAAAAAAATTTAAAAATGGTATCTTCTTTTCTAACACGGGTACTTATTGAACCCCCCTCATAAATACAATAACTTTACTTACTGCATAATTCTATTAGTATGTAAAGGGGTTTCCAATAAGAGGTATTATTTTGATATTCAAAGAAAAATGCTATGATCGGATGTTTATTTCATTATAAAGAGGAAGGTATGCCATTAATAGTGGAAAATAACAGCAGGCAAATGACCACCACGACCACGCTTACAGGACAATATCCTTTTCATGAAATTTTCCATAACCGAATTGCATAGTGGCTGCCCTAAGTCCTCGATAGCCACACGAATTCCATTTTTGAGATTTTGAATCGATCCTGGGCAGTTGGCGTAGACCTTCTTTTTCACGTGGCCTCAAAGAAAAAAGTCACAGGATGTTATATCACAAGATCTCGGCGGGCCAATTGTGATCACCTCAATGGTTTTGTTTCAGATAAGAGCTGCAATTGACTTTTGGTGCCAAACACTTTAAAGGCCCGACTACATACAACTTTTGGCCTTACGCTGGTGTTGGCGTCACTTCACACAGCTGACTATGAATACTACATTTGTATAATACAAAGACTTTCATATAGCCAAATTTGAAGATACTGAACGCCAAAGCAGAGCATAAAGATGGAGAACTGTCATCTTTTTGCGTGCGTCAGAAGTAAACAAATAAAATAATTCCAAACATTTTGAAACCGAGTTAAATTTTAATACTCGGCATTGCACTTTCTAACGAGAATATTGAAACGGTTACTGGTATACCCCACAAAATTATAAGTTAGTTATTTTTGATAACTTTTTAAGAAAAGCGAATGAAAGATGTCCTCACAAACTCAGCCGCAGAATCGCCTGACAATTGTGGCCGACTCTCAATGCTAAAAGCACAGCATCACTGCTAAGCCGAAATATGATAAACTCTAGCTTTAGCACACTGATTTCTGCTATAAAGGAGTACTGTCTAATAGGCAAACCCTCCCAGAGACTACGCACGCGCATACATATGTGTTTTTGCATGTGCTATTTAAATGAAGAAGAGGAAGAGACGACTTCGCACTGTTTATCTTCTGTGCCGACCAAACGCCTTCTGTCAGTCATTTGTGAATATTGTATAAAATTTCACCAATGTTCCGAAGGGTTTTCCAGTTTTGCAATATTCTTCAGTCGGAGCAAGCATTTCTTCCTAGATGTAATGACTCCACAGGCTTGGAAATTAAAAATATTTCTCAGGTGTCTGAATATTTCAATGACTTTGCATTACTATTTTTATTTAGCATATTTTAAGCTTCAGTGTCGAATGACTGGGTGGTCTATAGAATTTATCTTCCCGCAAAACACCAAAAAAGTGCGTGGTTTTACAATATGAAAATTGCGTTTCTGTGAATCATCAAAATGGAATAACTCGAATAACTGTACATCCCATTTGGCTGAGTGCGTAGGCCGTCACAAATTTAATTCAAGACTTGTGCCTTTTTTTTGTCAAAAAATCGCTGACAGGCAATACCTTCCTTCCTTCCTCCAAATCACTAACACTTTTTTTGATATTTCACAACCGAAATGCCCCACCAGCTAAGTATTCAATTCTCCCTAGACTTTATCTTTAATTGAGTTTTCAATTTTCGTTCCATAATTAACCACTTCATTCAGAATGTGATCGTATTGCTCCATTTTGACGCAGCCAATAATAATGTGAAATTTTCAATGCCGCCTATAGGTAAATATTGGCTACCACAATAGTAATTCCTTTTAACTGACCAAACAGCGAAAACTTTTCCATATTACTAAATAATTTAATATTTGTCACAAAATATTCACCAGTTGTTTCTAATTGTGAAAATTTCTGATTTTCGTGGAATAGAGAGTGTACTTTTTGGCATGCTGAAGTCTGTCAAAAGTATGAAAGTGAATTATTAATTTAAGTTTAATTTACTGCACATTCATAAAAATGTGTGTATGTATGGATTTCGCACTCATATGGATGAGCACACGCACCTGTTTATTTATTATCTTTTCTTTGTAGTTTTCTCCATTAATGTCAGATGAATTGAAATATAAAAGTTTACCACACACTGCCAAAATCTGACATTAATCAAATGCAGTTGGAAACTGTTATAGAAAATATCGCATTTGAAGAAATAATCGATGCAAATAATTCTAATAGAAGTTAGCTTTTAATTTTATTAGATATATTAGGGGTATTCCCGGATGGTTTTATTGATGCTTTTATTGAAATTTGTTATGCAATGCTGCATATTTTTTTGCATACAGAATATTAAAAGAAAAGGAAAAGATTGGACGGTCGAAGAAAAAAATTTCTTTTGATGCTCTAGACCTTTTAAGTGGTCAGCTCTTGTAAGCATTGTTCGTTAGGGAATACAGTTTTAAATAAATAAATTCGGAAAATATTCAAAATTAATTTTCCTCTCCGTTTGTTGGAAACATGGGCAATTTGTTAGATGTGCCTCATCTCTGAAATCTGCCTCACCGTGAAATTTTTCGTTGAATTTTCAATAAAATTTAAGTTTAAGCGTGCATGTTTTCATTAAGAGACCTAGGAAACGCTGACATTTTTGCCACCGAAATACCATTTCTGCATACCCATGAGTGCACTTATCATAGCCTGAACTTGAAATGGAAAATTTCTAATAAGCAATATATTTATTTTTTTTATAATGGCTTTTGATGCGCTCTCTTAGCGCCATTTTTATGCAAAATAATTTTCCAGCTCCTAGGTCTTGACCATCAATTAGTCATGCGGGGTTATTTCCTTACCCTTAAAAAGTGTTTTTCAATGGACATTCGTTACTCATCTAATATACAATAAATATGGTATATTCTCATATAAATACATACAAATGTATGTATCCACATGACTGATTAATGGATGCGACACTTTTTATTTTTATTTATTTTTTATTCTTATTCACTTAATTTGAAATAATGTAGATGTCAAAAAGAATTTAGGACCGAAGCGCTGAACAAATCGCTTTGTCTTGTTCTGAGAATTTTGTTTTAAGAAAACTAATTTGACATTCATGGCCAAGTTACTGAATTATATTTCACGGGTAAATAAATTGACGTGGCAGGAATTCTTCTGGAAAATAATGTGAAAATGGCTAAGAAATGTGAGGAGGCCCACCCTATATGGGTGTATATGGGTAAAAAGTCAATCACGAGCTAAAAATTCAGACTGGTCCGAAATTTTTTTATTACTTAACAATAAGTTTTAAATGTGTATATGTTGTAAATATGAAAGTAATTTATTTTTGTTTCTAATTCTGGGTTAAAATTTATGCCTGCAAAACAAAATTTTACTTTACCAGGACTTTTGGCTAATAATATGCAACTTTTTTTTGTATAACATCAAATTGTTACTGTAATTTCGAATTTTACTAGCAAAAACCTAGAAAGAGCGAATTGAGTTCAAAGTCTTAGCTTAAACAAATGTGATGTGCCAGACATCCCTGCTTTGTAGTAATAGCGAAAATCACAATGTTCAAATATGCTTCACGTATGCAAAACGCAGTTATACTGGAAGAAAGCCGCTCACAAATAGTCGTTACTGGCATCATATGCAATTTCGTAAAAATTAAACATTAAATACTGATAGGCTGATTTGAAGGCACTACTAACTTGTGCATGGCATGGTAGACATGACCTGACAACTGCTGAGGGGCAGACAACTCAAAATAGCAAACTAAGGGGGGCAGCTTCTCCAGCACTTTCAAATTTTCTACAAGGTGCGCCATCTTTTATGTCGGCATGTAAACGCTGAATAACTTTGTCATTTACCAACCGATCGACTTCAACACAGGTACATGTAAAAATTTTGTATCAAATTAGAACTCGAAAATATAGATAAAAGGAAATATTTGTCACAAGATAGTCTCTGGGTGTTTTTATTGGTGAAAAGTTGAATTAAATTGAAAAACTGATTGAACAAAAGAGATGAACTTACTTTCTGAGCATACTTTCTCAAATCGTAGCTGAAGTTTTGAAATATACATTTTTTTCTAAATAAAATTGTTACCTGTACGGTTATTTGACTTCTCCGTTTGCAAAAAAGTCACTTTCACACAAGTACGACTTGGCAAAAGATAAAATAATCCTTAAGCTGTTGAACTGAGATTGGGTGGAAGATATTGCTCAAAAATTGAAAAAGTAAGTCTCTGTAGGCTTGTGGTAAATCGCAGGATAGTTCTAACATTTGCTTTTCTTCGACTATTGAAAATACAGATGAGAATGTTGTCGATTACAATGGATCTTTAAGCCAGATTCATTTTGTTTCATTACATTTTTCATTTACATATTTATTTATTTAAGTCTATGATTACAAAAACCGTACGGACTAGATACGTATATTTATTTAAAAGTAATTCTTACATGCAAGAATAAAAGGCACCTATTATGAATAGTGGAAATAGTGAAGTTTGTGAAAAACTTTGAAGGCAATATGTTCAAGAGCTACGTGACAATCAACAGAATCAAAGACTGAGGGACAATGACATCAATGACCTGTGCCCCGAATTGAACGATTACCTCACCAGCCTTTCTCTCTTTTTCACTGGGAGGAATCTCCAACTTTCTCACACTAAATTCACTGCTACCCTCTTTACCACCTGGTCACAGGAGGTCAGAACTTCAGCTAAAGGTCAAAGTTGATGACATAGCAATACTGTACCCCATACAATACAATAACCCCAAAGTTTTGAATGTCACCTTGCTACTGAAATCCAAGACCCCAACAATGCCCTCAAATCGCTTGCCGGCAGTACTTCGGGCAAAGACAAAGTTTTGGATAATGTTTTGGATTAAGTTTCAGACATGTCAAAATACTGCAATTAGAACCGACGGGATGCCTCCTGATGTCCCCTCTATAACACCTACACAATGAGGCATCACTGCTTCCCGTCAGGGCGCACAATAAAATGCTCAGCAAACAGATTCTACTTGGGTACTACCGAATATATCACCCTCGTAGGCACTTGCTACAACCTGAGCCACCTCTCATGCACGTCAGGAGGCATCACCTCAACTATTCTGATGAGCTCCAGAACAAAACGAACCTACAACTACTGGAGCGGACAGTACTTAACCAAATGATATTAATCGTGAGCCACTTACCATTTTTCTGAGCTCCCGATCTCTGAATGCCGTCATCGAAGTCCCCCACTACCTTTTGTGGATGAAGAGCTTCAGCTACTCTGAGAGACCCGCGTAATTTTGGCACAATTACGTTCTGGATACTATAGCAGACTTAACTTCACCTATCCAGGGTCTACCCCGACATACCCGACATAAGTCCAGCATGTGAAGACACTGCGCACGATACTGATCACCTTTTCACATGCTTCATCAAACCCACTCATCTAACACCCCTCTCCCTGTGGCCCCAACCTGTCGAAACAGCACATTTCCTGGGCCTACCGTTAGATGAGCTAGACGAAAACTGATGAAAATTTCATTGTACCCTTTAAATTTTATTTGAATGAGAGGCCAAAATTGGATTCCAAGCCAATGGTGCATATTCGGACTAGGGAGGTATATACAATTTTTCTAATATAGGGGTCATTAAAATCCCTCACATCGCGCCTCAGAAACACTAAAATAGCATAAGCCTTAGGCCATATATGACTAAAATGACTTATGAATGTAAAGCGAGAGTCAAATGTTACGCTTAGACCAGAAAACTCTTTAACTTTAGGCAGAGCAACATTTGATAAAGTATAAGAGGAAGGAATAACATTCAGAGTTTTTGGAAAGGTGGCATGAAAACATTTCTTTATATTAAGTGAAAGCTTATTTTGGACACAAGCGAACAGGTTGCTTTCTGTACTAAAGAAGCGTTCAATTGGCAAGTTACTTTAGCAAACAGTTTTAGATCATCAGCATAGAGTAAGAACTTACAGTGGTTAAAACAGTCTTCAATGTTATTAATAAAAAGGCAAAATAAAATTCACTGCAAATTACTTATAAAAATTCACATCAAATGTCAATAAGTGTTGGATTAATATGAAATGCAAAGGTTCGTGCAAGAAACCGTTCAGAGCAGGCAAATATTCAGTAAGTATTTCCATGCTCCTCTTCTATTTTTGTTATCACCGATAGCAACTTGTGTTGAAAATATTCAATTTTTTGCAATGCATTGCTGGTGATGGAGCAACAATAAAACATTGTGGTGGTTGTAGGGGCTATCAGTACAAGCACATTTTTAAATTCTATGCTAGGCATCTTCGATCCGTCAATTTTTCTCTCATTCTTGTTGTTGTCCCACTCATGACATGGGAGCGATCTGTGCGTGCCTCAGAGCGTCGCACCAGACCCCAACTCATTAGAAGAGAAATCAAAACAATATTTTCTGATATTTTCAGTTATGAAATTCGAATAATTTATTTAATTTAAACGACCTTCAAAGTCATTTATTAGCGGTTTATAACTGGTGTGGAATTTTAGGTTGTGATGTCTAAATATTCAAACCAGTTCGGCGTTAATTCAAAAAGCGTATGTTAATGTTCACGTATTTCTTTAATTAATATTTCGCAGTACCCTTCCTTTTCGGCCTGCTCGAATTCCTAAACTCTCCTGGTACCACCCATCAAGAATCTTAAACGTTGGAACAAGTATTTTAATCTGCATGCACTGAGTATGCAGCAAAGTGAACTCAAAGACATTTTCATACTTGTTCAACTACACTTCGAAAAAAAAAAATTTTTTTTTGAGAAAATTAAAATCTCAAAATCTTGTTCGAGCACATTTGTGCATTAAAAGCTTTGAAATAAAAATTAAAAGTCACTCAATAACTATAATAGAAATTTACGGCATTTTCGCAACATGAACCAATCAGGTTTTAAATCGACTTTCAAATAGAAACGAACAAAAATAGCAAAAAAAAAAAAACATTTTGGTAGGCACCCACAATAAAGTGCGGTTGGTGTACGAGTCGTTGCCCATCTCATAAATGTCGACAAACTATATATAGGTCGAGTGGAAAGTGATAAAAATTCATCTATATGGTATTTTTAGTTTAAGATTTTTTATATTTTTTTGTTAGTTTTTAAATAATTTTCGCGTGTGCGTCAAAATCGTCAACGAGTGGCAGCTAAAATATTTTCCACTAAAAATTATAGTTCTTATTTTTATTTTATTGCGAAAATTCCTACTTAACAGACAACGAACAATGCGCTTATAGGAGTAAACATATGTACACATATACCAGAGTGTAAACTTATTTATTTTATGCACATACATATATATGTACATATGTATGAGTATTCACTTTTGATGTACATAAATATGTATATATGGAGCCGCGCTTGGAACATAATGAACCCTTCTCTCAAGGCGCTTAACACAAAGAGCCCCACAGGTAATATATTGCAAAGAAAACTCATATCCTATTTATATACTCGTAATTTTATTCTTTGGTATGTGAGTAGGTGTGCACACTTACCGATTGTCGTATAGATTGTGCCACAAAAGAACATAGAATTCATAAAAGTCCAAGGATGTTTCGCTTTTTCCAGTTCCTCAAAAGTCTTGTCGTTGTTTATAAATGACTGAATTGCTTCTTTATGAGCTCTCATCACATTAACCAGTTTTCCTTCTAATAGCAGACGGTCAGACTAGTTTTTCACGAAATATATATTTGCAAAAAAAGTTAAAAACTACATTTTGGTATTAGGCGTTTAAAGCAAATTCGTAAATTTGATTTCTTCTTTAAATTGTAGACAACTTAATTTAATTGCATACTCACTTGCATATGTGGATCCTGAGCTAAACCTGACACTGCTTTCAGGAACTCCCGCCGCTGATAGCTTAAATCAACCTGAACTCTGCTGGCATGAGTACCTGTAAGGAGGGAAGTAAATATTTTTACTCATGATAGTAATAATAATTTTAGGTTCGCGGCCAAGCTCAATAGACAACTTCAGAGGTCACTATGAACTATAGAGCAATCATAACATTTGGATACAAATTTATGCATACAGGATGTTACTTAAGAGGCATAGAGCCATGAAATGAGATAAAACACAAGTTTATAGTATTATATTTATTTATTTTTTATTGCTTAGCTTTACACCTAAATATAATAATTTTATAATTATTTTACAATAAAACATTTTAGTACACCCTCGCTAGGTCCAAGCGGAACTTTTTCTATGCTTATTCCTTTAAAGGAGGAGTGGGCGGGGTGCAATATTTGGAGGCAAGTCATGGCAAACATGTTTACGGATGGTGTGAAGTTGGACGGAAGAGTTGTTGGGAAAATATTCTGCGAGAAGCTCCCCAGCAAGCTCAAATTTAAGCTTCCGGACCACTGTATTGTTTTCCAGGCGGAACTAGCCACAATTAAGGAAGCAGTGGATTGATTGCTTACTTCTGTAATCACTGTGAAGGATGTAAATATCTACTCTGACAACCAAGTGGCAATTAGGGCCTTGGGCTCGTTGTTTGTGCGTTCGAAGTTAGTCGGGGAATGCCTGACTTCTCACTCGATTGCATCAGAATACTTCGGCATCAGGCTCATTTGGTTTCCCGGTCCCAGCGGCATAGAGGAAAACTACTTGGCTGGGTACCCTGGAGATGGTTTCGTTGCAAAATGAGAGGATTGAAATTCCCTTGGAAACCTGTGGTCTGTTCTTGGAACGATGGACCTCACTTCAACTCAGCGAGCGCTAGGCTAATAAGCAAACGTGCAAGTTTCATTAGTGGACAGATTGGGGGTGCTCGAGAGAACTTCTAAGGCTAACAAAGTCGCAGCCCTCGAATTTAGTATGTATCCTTGCCGAACATGGTCTATTAGGTGTCCATGCGGTGAGGCTTAGGATTGTCTCAAGTCCTTTCAGCAGAAACTGTCTGGAGGACGAGATGGAATGATCTCAGCTCCTTCTTCTCGGCTGCCTTACTCTCATCGGGCAAAGATTTTGATATCTGGGTGAAATTACTCTCATAATCTGGTGAAATACTCCTGGTGAAATTCATCAGTAGCTTAAAGCGGTTAATACGAACCACCTCCGTTGGCCGTCATCCTCTAATCAAATGCCCCTTCTTCCTATTTGGTTTCACCTGTCTGGTTTCTTCACTTCTCCTTTCTCCTCCCTCTTCCTGTAAAGCATCACAACGGACAAATTTTAAATATTTGTCCGCGTGGGCCCCTCGAGGGCACCCATTTATCCTATCCTATCCTATGAATGCCCTTATTTATTATATTTGGTGTGAGGCTGTTTACGTAAGCTGATTTGACAGCTTGTGTAAACCTCTTTAAGTTCTTACGTGTCTTAAGTTAAGTTGACGTCTAGAGTAATTACACTATAAGCTTGAGTGTGCTTCTGGTTCGGTGGCAACTGCTTCCACTTCCTTTTCTTATACATATGCACTTTATTCTCAAGAGAGATGCCAAATTTAAGAATTTATATTCAATGGCCAGAAGAAGCTCTGTTACTTGGATATGTTAAGAACTAATACATAGAGCTCCTTTATATTCTGTTGTTTTTTACATGTACATGTACGTAAAACCATTTTCGCTAGGAGTCGTTATATAGGTACATATGCATATATGTATAAGTATATGTAACTGAAAGCTACGGAAGTTGGAAGCACATTGGTATGTCAACAAGCAACGCAACTAAGGAAGTGCTAAAATCGATACGCACTGAACTTTATATACCCACGCACATTTTTTTGAACCATTAAACGGACAGACGGACATTTGGTCTTAACATATAAAAAATGGGCGAAGTTGTTATACGAACTCAATAATATTTAAGTTGGATCTAAATGAGATGGAGGGCGATTTGTGCATCTAGTTTGGACGAGTTTATGATATCGTTACCATTATTGACGCATTAACCCAAAAGTGTGCATACCACCGATATTTTCAAAATTTTACTTTCGTCATATCTCTGTTTTTGGATTTATAATTTTTATTGAATGTGAGCAATTGTATTTTATTTATTGCAGAAATATCACGTTTATTTTTAATTACTTCTATATGGAAGGTGGGCAGGGTTATTAACTGATATCGCGCCTTCTTAGAGCCAACTTACATTGAAAAAAAGAGAAACATGTTTCATTGAAATATAATATATTAATGTTTGCTCGAGTAACCGTGTTCTCGGTCGGACGAGCAGAACTGTAAATTAACTCATCTCATCAATCTGAGCATTTTGATATATGTATGTCTATACCATATATCTGTCATCGTCCCTTTATGCTGTTACATACAGCCGTAATGTGAACAAAATAAATAATACCCTTCTGTACACGTGCGTGCTGGTATAAAAAAGGCGCCATAATATTTTATAAAAACAACGAACTGCACACTCTGGCATGAAGCCTAAAAGCTAAGTGGCAAAAATTAATTTATTTATAACTAATAAGTCAGAGGTCATGGCTAATGAAGTGAAGCAAAAATGTTACGCAGAAATAATATTTTTTAGATGCAAAGTGTACTTATACATATATCTACATGAAAGCAAATTTATATGTATGTACTTATATATTCAACAGATAAACGTTTGTATGCTTTGTAAAATTTATAGTTTGAATAGAAGCAGAGGGTAGAGAATGGCGACAGCCGAATATTCCTCGTAAGGGCAATATTCCTTAAGCACAAAAAAGCTTAAACTTTCAGCTAAAACATTTTTTCGTTACCATTGGAAAGTAAAGAGCCGTAATAAACCTGTAATTAATCAGCGGGTAGAATTAGGGAGAAATTTAATGAGGCTGCTCAGAGTTTTCCAGCAAAACATCTTCGACGAATGTTAAAAAAAAACTATGACTTTATCGAAAGAACCAGAATATTCAGACTCTGGAGTGTTTCTCAATGGCAGGCTGTAGTATACAAGGTGGCGCAAAATTAATCATCTATTTTTATTTTATTCTAAATTTTTTTACTAAATAAAAAACGATTGTGAGTGATGAAAACCGTTATTTGTATACTGCTGCTGTCCAGTTCACAGGTGTCAAATGTGACTGACGTACGATGTCATTTACAAAAGTTATAAATTTTCCAATCGGTTGATTAATTTTGCGTCACTTTGTATAACGACATAACTTACATTATCATCATGAAATTATTGCAATTACGATAGGAGAACTACTAAATCCTCCGCCATTAATCCGAAACATGACATATGACGAAAATACTTATAAGTTTTTCTATTATCTACGAAGGAGGTCAAAAAGTGGGGGAAATGTGAAAAGGGTTGAAGAGAGAAAGAAGACGGTTTCTTACCAATATTCTTATTCAAATTTAGATTTCTATTATTTTTACTAATTATAAAATTTTAATCGATTGAATTCTTTAAACTTCAAAATATTGTCGGATAAAGATGACGATTGTGAAAATATCAGCTATGGGAAAATTGAGTTGTGTCGCATGAGAAAATTCCTCAACCAACAAAAAAAGCAGTGTAGATTTCATCTCTGTACATGGCTTCTTCTCGAGAAGAAACGCGATTTTTAAGTGATTTTTTAAAATACCTACTGTTGAAGAATACTTGGATCTGGGGGTCCTGTTTGACTCAGGTTTTACTTTAGTTAACCGTATAAATTGTGTTATTTCGAAGGCTTACTACCACCTAGTTTTTTTGAAATGTCTTGCAAGAGATTTTAATGTCCTTTTGCAGGTTGTTTTTTAAGAGCTTGAGAACTTACAATGATAATAACAAACGGAAATATTGTTGGAATGCATTTTTTATATTTATTATAAGCTAGTAGATAATTTCATGGCATTCATTTTTTGGATATGATATCCGGCATAGGTCAGCCGCGGCTACGAGTTACATACATGGTCCATTCGACCAGTCCAATAAATCGCTTGTTAAGCGCCCTGTATGGCAAGTTGGAACTAAATGGCGTACAAGTTTAGCTGATTAATTTTTGGAAACCAAAATTCTGTCAGTATGGCTCGATAATGCTTGCCATTTATCATAATGGTGGCTCCTTCCTCATTTCGATAGAAATAAGCACCGCTGATGACGTCAGTGCTCTATGAACTTCGCGAACAGTTTTTGTTGCGTTGTTCTGGTGTTAAGCAATTCATGATGCTTTGCCAAACCTTACTAAATAGAAATGTCAGCACGGTTTGCCATTCTCAGCTGTCAAACCTAGTTATCGATATCGTTAGTTCTCAGGCAGCTAAAAACAGCCGATACTGGAAAATCGATGTTTAATTCTATAGTCTGTTCAAAGTCGGAATATGCTTGTATAATCTGGAATCCAATTTATGCTTCACACTCGGACAGAATTGAGCGAGTACAAAAACTTCGAGTTCGCCCTCCAACCGCTTCATTATCCATCTTGCAATGCTCGCTGCTTACTGTCAAATCATAAATCTCTTGGAAGAGGTGAAATATTCAATTTTTATGTTTATTTTCAATGTTATTAGTGGCTTAATTGACTGTCGATAATTACTTGAGCAGATTCGTTCCAAAGTACCAAACAACATTACTTTTCCATTACCACTTTCTTGTTGTAGCAGCTAAATGTAATTTTTTTTATTTTACTCCCATTATTTGAGCAGTTAATGAAATTAATAAAATCTACAGAAAACTAGGTATTGACTTTACCATGCCAAAATCTCTTTTTGCTGCTAGGGTGACTTCCTATTATTCATGGAAAAACATTTGTACTTAGTCAGTAAGAAGCTAACTTTAAGAACTTTTTGTAACTTCAGTCTGTAAGATTATTGTAATGACAGACTTAATAAAGAAATTAAATGAAACGTAAAATCATTCAAATGAGCTGCGAATAATATTTAATATTCCTCAATCCTTTCTGCATAACTCCAGTACTCAATAAGTGAAAGTCTCACAGAGACAAGCTGGCTTGTGCCAAATGACTTTCGAAAATATAAATTTTTGAGTATATAAGTGACATGATGTGATATCCTGCTGAAGTCAATGAGATTCCAAGTAAATATTTGTAATTTCAAGTGTTGATAATTAGGATGCTGAAACACAAAATGTATTGCCTGCAGCGTTTTAGAAAAATGGGTCAATGATATCACCATTTCGACCACCCAGAGGACAAAAGACCTCGTCGCAAACTTTTTTTTCGACAAGCGTACAATTGGGGCAATACAGCAAGCACTGTGTAAGTAAGTAAGTGCTTAATTTCGTACTGTGGAGATGTATTAATATAATAAAGTAAAAAAAAGAGTCTTGCGGTATTTTTATTGAATTTTCAATTGTTCATAAAATTGGTTATAATAATGCGATTTAAGTCAAATATGCGCCGTTTTGTTCGATGACGAGTTCCCAACGAGATGCCAACTTCATAATGCCCCTCTTATAGAAGCTCGCTTCCCTATTGTCAAAAAACTCGGAGAGCCAATTTTCACAGGACTCTCTTGTGGACAACTTCCGACTACCAAGCTCGTTCGCCATGGACAGAAATAGGTGGTAATCACTTGGTGCGAGATCCGGACTATACGGTGGATGCAAAAGAACCACCCATCCGAGCTCCCGGAGCTTCTGGCGCGCCACCAAAGATGTGTGTGGCCTGGCGTTGTCCTGATGGAAGACAATTCGGCCTCTGTTGATCAAAGATGGCCTCTTCTGCATGAGTGCTGCATTCAAGCGGTCCAGTTGTTGGCAGTACAGGTCCGAATTGAGCGTTTGGCCATAGGGGAGCAGCTCATAGTGGATGATTTCCTGCCAATCCCACCAAACACACAGAAGAACCTTCCTGGCCGTCAATCCAGGCTTGGCCACCGTCTGGGCAGCTTCACCGCTTTTCGACCACGACCGTTTGCGCTTCACGTTGTCGTAAGTGACCCACTTTTCATCGCCAGTCACCACCCGCTTCAAAAACGGGTCGATTTTGTTGCGATTCAGAAGCGATTCGCATGCATCCATACGGGCAAAAATGTTTTTTTGCGTCAAGTCGTGTGGCACCCATACATCGAGCTTCTTTTTGAGTCCAAGCTTCTTCAAATGGTTTATAACGGTTTGATGACTCATGCCCAGCTCTTGGCCGATGCTACGGCTGCTACTATGCCGGTCTCTTTCGATCAATTCAGCGATTTTATCGCAATTTTCGACGACAGGCCTTCCGGACCGTGGCGCATCTTCGATCACCTCTGCATCAGAACGAAAACGTTGAAACCATCGTTGTGCGGTGGAAATGGAAACTGTATCGGGTCCATAAACTGCACAAATTTTATTGGCAGCATGAGATGCATTTTTGCCTTTGTCGTAGTAGTACTGTAAAATATGCCGTATTTTCTCTTTATTTTGCTCCATGTTTGCGACGCTATAACTCACGAACGACTAAAAGCAGACAACAATTAATCAAACACGTGTTAGCACGTGAAAAGAGCTTTGCAAAAAGCTCTAGCGTGAACCGATGCGACGAATACAACTAGAACTACGCGCTTGCAAAGACAAGCTTGCGGAAATACCGCAAGACTCTTTTGACAATATATAATATATATAATATATGATTGTGGGAGAAATGAAAAAACGGTCAGTCATCAGCAAATCTAACGTGAGTCGAACGTTAAACGTTTTCTGAATATACATACAATTGTGTTCAAAATAATAGGAGCGACCTCGACATAAAGCAAAGTTGTCTTTACTGAAAAAAAACTACATTTTATTCAATTATTTTTTTACCACAAACTTTTAATTTCATACGGTTTCTCCATATACAGTGGAAGTATAAAGGAACCGCGATTATTCATGGAGTATAAAAGATATTAAAAATTTTTTTTAATGAAAGTATGTACAAAACTACGAGTTGCAATTACTTGATGAGCCGTGTAGTCTTCATCGTTGTCGATGGTATCAGCCTGACATCTTCTCGGCATGCTTTAACCAGCTTTTCTGCGTAGCTCGTCGACAAACAGGACTAGATTTTGCGAACTTGACGCACGAGTTGCTTTAAATCACGGACTGGCCTTCCGGAAAGATGCGTTTTTATAGTTCCCCGCACATTTTCAATGGGGTTGGCGTCTAAGGACTGGGAAGGCCAGTTCAATACTGTCAATCCATTTTCTTGTTTTGTTGTTTCTCAATGTAGTTTCCTGATAGCAGTAGTTTTGATGATATGGGACGGTAGGATATGTTCGCCTCCTTCAGTCGTCGTTCAATGGTGTTGATACTCACATATATTCCCTTTTTAGCAAGAACTGATCGTACTTGGCGTAGTCACAAAGAAGGGTCCGCTTAAAAAGTTGGATAAAATCATCAACATTTTTGTACACTTTATACCGCTGATCCCTCATCACAACAAACTTTTTTGATTTTTTAATCACTTCTGCAGCTGCGGCGTAGGATAATTTCGGCCCTTTCGAATGCGTGCATAAAAATATCGCCTCGAAACGCTTCGCGTACTTCTCATTCATTTTCGTTTGGTTGCGTTTACGGGAAAGTCTCGAACAACACTAACCTGAGTTAGCACTGGCGTCGTAGCTCTTGAGTGGGACTATTACGCAGCAAAAAGTAGAACGAAACATATCTTGAAGTTACAAGAAAAACCCGATTCTTTTCTTCTGACACAGACTTTATTTAAATTTTTTTATTAAAATTAAGAAAAATATGACACAAAAATATTTCAATAAAAAAACTCAATAATCCAATTTTCAAGGTAATAGCAGTGTAACATGAGACTCATTAAATCAAATAATATTTACGAAATTGTTATTCATTATTTGCGTTATTTTTCCCAATATTTAGTTAATATCAACGATTTTTTATTACTGCTGCGAATCTGCGTGACATGGCACCGATGAGATCACGGCACCTTTTCAGTGGAATTCGCTTCCATGATTCCTGCACTGTTTTCCATAGATCTGTGGAGTTTGATGGTCCACGATCGGCACTCTTTTTTATGCCCGTCTAGTGATTTTCTATAGAGTTGAAGTCAGGCGACCCAGCAAGCTATAGCATAATCTCAACTCCCTTGACCCGGAACCGCTTCTTGGCAAATTTATTTGTGTGTTTTGGGTCGTTATTTGCTGTAACAACCATTTATTGGCACATTTTTCTAAAATTCCCACATACTCCTCCTAATCCATTGTTTCTTTTACTAAGTGGAGCGGTTCAACGCCCTTATAAGAAAAACTTCCCCATATCATCATTTCATGATTGACAGTCTTGACCTTGTATTGGGGATTATATTGTATTTAGCGGACGACGGACATACTGCCTAGACTCCATTTTTCGTTTGGCCAATTTGCTTGTACTTTGATAAAGTTTAAACTTGTCGCAACGTGCTTTTTTGCCAACAAAGGAGGTTTTCGTGGACTTCGCGCAAATACTTAGTGCTTCGACAAGCGTCTACATACTGGTACGTCACTTTCATTTTGATCTAAGTGTTTCTGCAGATGACGCTGTGGGTTCGTTTTTAGAGACTTGGAGGTTTTACTTTTTTCGAGGATTTTTAATGAGCGTCAAGCTCTTCTTCGCTGCGGTGTTTTCCTCGAAATTAAAAATAAAGCTAATTGTTTAAATTTTACTCATTCTTATCTAGTTTATTGTTTTATGTTTACTTTACAAAATTCAATACAAATTTACTTCACAAAATGTTAAAAAATAAATATTTTATAATAATTTGTAATCCCGCTCCTATTTTTTTGAGCAGCACAGAAGCAAATCTGAAGCGAATGTGTAAAATTACTTTTGTAGCAAATACCTCAAGGTAATGCTTTGAATATTACTTATCGAGTCCCATTAGAAGTACCGCTAGAAAAATATATTGTGTAAGTGATTTTTACACCTTAACAGAATTATAATTGAATATAGTTAGAATGGGCATTCTTATTATACTGAACACAGCTGTAGTTTCGCATATTTGAACATTCATTGTATTTTTTTTAAATTCTTATAATTTAAAATATATTAACAGTTATTATCGATTCTCATAAAATATACGTGAAAAACCAGCTCACGTCCCACCCTTTATATGAATAAATTGTATTCTTTGTAAGCAGCATGACACCCCCTACATATGTGGCTCTTAATAAATAAACAAAAAAAAAAACACTTTTATTTATTTTAAACCCTATTAGTCAAAACTCTTACAATTGATACACACATAAACAAAACATCTGAAACTAGTGCGTGCCTGGTCTTTTGTTTTTTCCTCATGCATTGAAATTATTTATTGATTTTATTGCTTTAGTGTACTTGTTTAATTTCTTTCTCCCACAGAGTTGTTTACAAAATGAAATGAGGAAAAATCAACTAGTGCGCCATGACGTATGAGTAACCGTAAAAAGTAAGGCATCAATGAACAATCGATGCGGATGGATCTTCTGTTCACACTGCGCAATGAATGTGATTTCTACATCAATCATTTGTATACACATTTGTACATGTGTACGTAAACATATATGAGCCATGCGCGCCTTATTCGTGCCAGGCGTGAATTGAAGCACGCGTTCGTTCATTGGGGCGGAAAAGTTTATATTTGCTTGCATTTGATTTGAGTTTTCTTCTTGTTTTAATTTTGCCACAGGTCAATTGCCGATCCTTTGTTTGTTTAGTATTTTCTGCTGCTTTGCGCAAAGAGCAAATGTGAGCTCTTTTTCTTTATACATATTTACTGTTTCCAATGACTTACAAGCGGATGTTTGGTGCTAGAGAACATAAAATGTAGATATACAGGTGTGCACTCGTATGAATTGAATGGAGTTTAGTTAAAGTAGCATAGAATTCTCTTCAAATGGCAGAATTTGCTATGTGCAAGACGTGGACGTTAGTTTACCTGCAATGGTTTTAATATTTCCACAGTGGCTGCATCATCTAAATGGCCCTCTTCTTTAGTTAATGCTGTCTAAAAACAGGCAACAAATCATAGCAATTGGTTGAAACTCGTTTCGCCACATACTGCGGATTGGTTGACAATTTTCATTTCACGCTGCTCGCTGGCGAGTAAATAATGAGCGAGGAAGGAAAATAATTGACATGTTTGGTATTTATTTGTTTCTTCAATAAATATTTTTGCTTACTGTTTCTACTTTTCCGCTCATGTGTACACTTTGAAATTTCAAAAGGAATGACAAAAATCATCAACTTTGTCGCGCACAGGCAAACGATTGCAGGAAAAACAAAACTGTTTGTCACCTTTCAATCCGTTGCAAACAACGCCACACACACCTCGATTTGTTGAAATTTCAACTGATTCTTAAGATTTATTGATTACTTCTGTGGCCCGCATAAGTTACTGTTTCTTTCAGTACCTTCTCTGTTTTTTATGTACGGATCGTAGAAAAGGCGCACGTTTCTGTTCTTGGTCATGTTTTCTACGGCTTTTTGCAATGCGCAACGCCTGACTGTCAATAAAAAGTTCACCTGTATATCAAATAGACGAGCTGTTTGTTAGTATTAGTACTGCTCCCTTAATAACAGAGGAATATCTCCATGTTGAATGATCTAATTATATTGGACGTTGTGGTGAATTCTTCTAAAAAGCAGGCTTAGGTATAATAAGAAGTAAAATGAAAATATTAACAAATCACAATTTTTAATTTTTTATATCTACTTTTATTTAAACATTTTTTTTTATGTTTTAAGTCTATATCTTCTGTTCTTTTGAAACTTGTTTACGATTTGTTTTTTAGTTTTTCAGGACAAAATATACTTTTTGAAAACAAATTTGTGAGGAAAAAATTACATGGGATGTTTGTAGCTGCATGAGAACTATCAATATCGATAACTATGGTTTGACAGCATAGAATGGCAAAACTTGTTGACAAGATCTGGTAAGTCATCATGAATCGCTTAACACTAGAATAGCGCTTCCAAATCGTGGAAATTTACTTTGAAAAAAAAACTTAAATAAATAAATCTGTTCTCTAAGTTCATAGAGCGAAATGTTGAAGAAGACGCCCAAATGTCGAATCGTCGTCCTACTCAACTTGTTGACCGTTGCTCTTAAACTACGTGGAAAACTTTATGCAATAATCTTGGCTTTCAGCCCTATAAAATACAGCTCGTGCGAGAATTGAAGCCATTGCGTTGCAGTTTAGCTAATTGGGCTCATTTAAATGTATTATTCAGATTTACTGGAAAAAGTTGTGAAAAATTGGGCTGATCGAATGGACATGTAACTCGTAGCCACGGCGGACATACTACTGTGGGCAAAAAGTAAGGTGAATTTGGTTATAAAATGAAAAATCATTATTCTTGTAAATCAATTTCATGCCCCTCAAAATAATCCCCTCTCGATGAAATGCACTTATGCCAACGATTTTTCCAATCCCCGAAACATGCCAAATAGTCCATTTCCGGTATAGCCATCAGCACCTTCTTCGATTCAGCTTTTATCTCTTCAATCGACTCGAAACGCGTTCCCCGTAGTGGTCTCTTGAGTTTTGGGAATAGCCAGAAGTCACACGGAGCCAAATCAGGAGAATACGGTGGTTGCGGAACGATATGCGTGGAATTTTTGGCGAAATGGTCACGAAGAACGAGTGCAGTGTGAGACGGTGCATTATCGTGATGTAAAAACCAAGAGTTGTTGGCCCATAATTCTGATCTTTTTAGACGAATTGCTTCACGTAAACGACGCATAACGCTCAAATAATATTCCTTATTAACAGTTTGGCCAGGTGGAAGGAATTCATAGTGCACCACACCACGAAAATCGAAAAAAACTGTCATCATGTCCTTTATTTTTGAACGACTTTGACGTGTTCTTTTCGGTCTTGCCTCGCCTTTAACACGATGTTCGCTTGATTGGTCGGTTGTTTCAAGGTCGTAAGCATAAATCCAAGTCTCATCTGCCGTAATGATGCATTTGAGCTTGTCCTGATAGTCTGAAAGCACTGTTTCACAAACATCAACGCGACGACTTTTTCTCAAGAAATTAAGAGTTTTGGATACCAAACGAGATTTGACTTTTCGTAGGCCCAAATGGTCTTTCAAAATGGTTTTCACAGATCCTTCTGATATTCCGATCATATCAGCAAGGCCTTTAACAGTCAACCGACGATTTTTGCGCACTAACTCCTTCACTTTATTGACTAAACGTTTCCGCAGCCGAAATTTCATTCCGCAAACAAAATTTGATGGCACTTCTCTGCTCAATCAAATCAGACATTTTAAAAATCGAAAAATGCACCCTTGGTCGTTTGGTAAACACAAGCGTAAATATATTACTGATAATGACATTCACATGAAAGTTGACCCAGATGTTATTA
>JAYXIM010036471.1:0-67943 GCA_037575425.1 Anastrepha fraterculus | reverse complement strand
GACGTGAGATAATTACCTCTTAGTAAGTCTTTGCAGACATACATAAACATGTATAAGTAGATCTATTGGCACATACAACCGTATATCTATTTTTATTTACTAGATATATTCGACTATTCACAAATTTAGTTATTTAAGTTGTGACAGTCGGCGTCAAAATGAGGGCGTGAAAATGTCAATCATTAATACCTCAGAAGATTTATGTGCTACAGAACAAGAAAATCTCAAAAATCACAGTTCACATTTATTACTAGAAATTCAATATTAGAAAATACATGCGTACTCATATTAGAACATTACTTTCATGTACCTACACTTAAAAATAAGTGTGGTCATACGGGTTTGTTTGCTTAGTTCATGGGAAATTACCTAAAGGGTGTTTTTTTTCTTTTTCACAGAAATAATTCTTAAGTTGCAGTTGTCACAGCAAGGTAAGTATTTCTATTATTTTTTTTATCATTTCACCTCGGAAGGACTCACGCGTAAATAATGTTTTGAAATTAATTATTTGTAGGTCAAAAATTATTTTGGCTTTAAAAATGGGCCATTACTTCGTGAAACGCGTGCATAGAATAGTAAGTGCCATCTGGGCAAGCAATTCGTTGTAAGGTTAATCAATTTTGTTTTAAATAAATCAAATATAAGGCTCATCTGTGGCCAGGTCATAGTGGCATTGCGACAAACTGCGAGGCAGATGAGCTTGCCAGATAAGGGATCTGTTATATAGTTTCCCCACAAATGCAGAGGATTCGGATCTTCTGGACCACTTGCGGTCTGCTTCTGGCAGGCTGGGTTTCGCGACAACTCAGCGAACGTTGGGCAACAAAACACAAATTTGTAAGGTCGCGAAACCTTTATGACCACGTGTTAATCGGAGGCGATAGAGAGATCTTGTGTGGTTGACAAAATCTCAGCTCTCGAATTTCATGAATATCCTAACAGGACACTATCCTCGAGGTAAGCAGGCTGTGAGACTCGGAATTCTTTCGTGTCCTTTATGCGCCAGCTATATGGAGGATGGAGGAAATCATCTCAGTACCTTCTATTTAGTTGCCCTGCTCTGACGGGTCTAATATTTACTCAGCCTGGCTCTCATTTCTTTGCTACGCACCCCTTTTCTCCTTTCGCCCTATCAGTTTTCTCCACCTAATGTCCTTTGCAATGGTATGGAATAGATGAACTTGAAATCTTCGCCCCAGTGTGCCCACTTTTTGGGCAGCCATATCAACCTAACCAAATCTAATCAATTGTGCACCACATTTACTCTTCTTAATGTCACGCCAACAACACGTCAAAGAAATTTTCGTACCGAAGAAACAACAGCCTGTGTACGTGCAAGTAACTTTGCCTGCTGCAGCATGGAAATTTTGCGCAAAGATCTTGGCCTACCTTTATACCATAAAATGCAGCTGACGCAGGAATCAAAGTGTGAAGGTAATTAAAAATGTCCTGCGTTTGTTAATTTTGGTCTGGAAAACTCAGATGGAGATATTTTTTATTGAAAATGTGTGCTCAGTGGTGAAGCTCATTTTTAGCTTTTTGCAAACAAACAAATGCATAGATTTTGAAGTGAGCGAAATCTAGATCTGGAAGCAGCATTACATACCCAAAAATAAATTGTTTGGAGTAGTTTGCATGTTAGAGCCAACGGTGATCCAGATGAAATGTGGTTTTAATAGGATGAAGCTACAGCTCATATGGGTAATGAAATCATTGATTTGTTAAAAATAAAATTTAATGTAAATATTTTCTCTGTGGTCTCATTTGGTCCTATCAAATAAACTGGCAAATCATATGACAATGGTCTGAACGGATCAATAAGCAATGTTCAAGTCTTTTGTCAGCTATTTGATAGTTATTTTGTGGTTATTGATCAAATTTTTTCAATTCATTGATGTTTTCCTTAGTTTTCGATGTCTATGCATTGCCTCGATGGACTCACGATCTCTTTTGAAGCTTCATGTAAACGTTCATAAACGGCTGTTTTCATCAGAGTATCATTACGGAAACAAATTCGCAACATTTCTAAGTTTTTCGCATCATCGAATCCGTTCTTAACGCAAAATTTAATACAAACTCGTTGTTGTAAATTCAAATCTAATTGTTAGAACTGTAAAAAATAGGAAACGCGGCCGATTTACTCAAAACGGCGTAACTTTTACAAATGTTCAGAAATGAAGACGATAAAATTTTGGTATGAATATTAATCACAGAGGTGGCAGCCTAACCTAACAGAAACCAACAGAACCCATTCTAGCTAAAGAGTCAAAGATCTCGTTACCCGCGATACCCACGTGTCCCGGGACCCATGTTAGCATCAGGATCTTATGTCTAGCGACATAGTTCAGCCTGGATTTACGAAACTCAGCCACCCTTGAATAATTGAAGGGTTGTCTGCCTCAGATCTGCCTCTCAATCTGTTTTCCACAACAAAGTTAATCGCTTCTTGAACAGCATACACCTCAGTGTAAGGGCTTACTGGAAATAAGTTCGGTCTGATTCTAACCACATCATTAGTTAATTTTTTTACTTTTTTATGTATTTTATTTATAATTTTCAAAGCCAAAAAAAAAATCAGTAAATAAGGAAATCACAGCAGACAGCCAGAAGATTCGCCACTCGACTCTCACTCCTGCTCTCAGAGAGTACTGCCCAACAAACCGGCATCCACGAACAATGGAGCAACATTTCTCGTTCTCTACGTACCGCCGCCGAAGAAGAAATCGGATTCCGGCGAGCCCGAAAAAACAATTGGTACGACGAGGAATGTCATGCTGCCGCAGAAAGAAAGGATGCCGCCTATAGAGCCACGCTGCGATCGGGCGCAACGCGAGCCATGTGGGATCGCTACCGAGAGCTGAAAAAGGAAGAGAGACGTATTATCCGAAAGAAGAAACGAGAGGCCGAAATACGTGAGTGCGAAGAGCTTGAGATGCTGGCCAACAGGAACAACACCCGAAAATTCTACCAGAAAGTTCGGCGGCTTACAGAAGGTTTCAAGACCGGGGCGTTCTCCTGTAAGAACAAAGACGGCGAACTGGTGACTGACGTACAGAGCAATCTTAAATTATGGAGGGAACACTTCTCGAACCTATTAAACAGTGACAGCTGCGCATGTCACCAAGAAAGTGAAGATCCCGATACCCCAATCGTTGACGACGGAATTGTCGTTCCGCTACCCGATCATGACGAGGCGAGAATAGCGATAACGCGGCTAAAGAACAACAAAGCCGCGGGCGCCGACGGACTGCCGGCTGGGCTATTCAAACATGGCGGCCAGGAGGTGGTAAGGTGCATGCATCAGCTCCTATGCAAAATATGGTCGGATGAAAGCATGCCTGCCGATTGGAATTTAAGTGTGCTCTACCCAATCCATAAGAAGGGCGATCCTGCAATTTGTGCCAATTACCGCGGGATTAGTCTTCTAAATATCGCCTATAAGGTTCTAGCGAGCGTATTGTGTGAAAGGCTGAAGCCCACCGTCAACCAACTGATTGGACCTTATCAGTGTGGCTTCAGACCTGGAAAGTCTACCATCGACCAAATATTCTCAATACGCCAAATCTTGGAAAAGACCCATGAAAGGAGAATCGACACACACCATCTTTTCGTCGACTTCAAAGCTGCATTCGACAGTACGGAAAGGAGTTACCTGTATGCCGCGATGTCTGAATTTGGTATCCCCGCAAAACTAATACGGCTATGTAAGATGACGTTGCTCAACACCAGCAGCGCCGTCAGAATTGGGAAGAACCTCTCCGAGCCGTTTGATACCAAACGAGGTTTCAGACAGGGTGACTCGCTGTCGTGTGACTTCTTTAACCTGATGTTGGAGAGGATCGTACGAGCCGCAGAACTTAATCGCTCAGGCACAATTTTTTATAAGAGCGTACAATTGCTGGCGTATGCCGATGATATTGACATCATCGGCCTTAACAACCGCGCTGTTAGTTCTGCCTTCTCCAAACTGGATAAAGAGGCAAAGCGAATGGGTCTGGTGTTGAACGAGGACAAAACGAAGTACCTCCTGTCTTCAAACAAACAGTCGGCGCACTCGCGTATCGGCACCCACGTCACTGTAGACAGTTATAATTTCGAGGTTGTAAAAGACTTCGTTTATTTAGGAACCAGCATTAACACCGATAACAATGTCAGCCTTGAAATCCAACGTAGAAGCGCTCTTGCCAACAAGTGATAATTTGGACTAAGTAGGCAATTGAGTAGTAAAGTCCTCTCTCGACGAACATAACTAACACTCTACAAGACTCTCATCATGCCCGTCCTAACGTATGGCGCAGAAGCTTGGACGATGACAACATCCGATGAAGCGACGCTTGGAGTGTTCGAGAGAAAGATTCTGCGTAAGATTTTTGGACCTTTGCACGTTGGCAACAGCGAATATCGCAGACGATGGAACGATGAGCTGTATGAGCTTTACGACGACATAGACATAGCGCAGTGAATAAAGATCCAGCGGCTACGTTGGCTGGGTCATGTCGTCCGAATGGATACAAATGCTCCGGCTTTGAAAGTATTCGATGCGGTACCAGCTGGTGGTAGCAGAGGAAGAGGGCGGCCTCCTCTGCGTTGGAAAGATCAGGTGGAGAAGGACTTGGCTTCACTTGGTGTGTCCAACTGGCGCCGGTTAGCACGAGAAAGAAACGACTGGCGCGCTTTGTTAAACTCGGCCAAAATCGCGTAAGCGGTTATAGCGCCAATTAAGAAGAAGAAGAAGAAATAAGGAAATAATTTGAGAAATCACAACCGAGCTTTTCGTTCTTTTTTTTAATTAAGTTGTCACCTTCTTAAAAACACACCCGTTATTTGTGTGGATAAA
The DNA here is from genome assembly GCA_037575425.1 of Anastrepha fraterculus. Taxonomy (NCBI): domain Eukaryota; kingdom Metazoa; phylum Arthropoda; class Insecta; order Diptera; family Tephritidae; genus Anastrepha; species Anastrepha fraterculus. The sequence continues at coordinate 63,106 of JAYXIM010036471.1, read as the reverse complement.
TTATTAGGAAAAATGAAATCATTTTCAAATTTAAAATACATAAATGTGTTATTTACGCTTTATGATTTTAAGTGAGATTTGTGCAATAATTCTTGTCTCCCACGAAGTAATCCATGAAATCCTATAATTTTTTAGACTCAGCGATTAATTCATATACATATACATAGCATATAGTGACTCAAAGAATTGTCCATACAGCGTTTTGGTTTTTTTTATAATTTTGTATATATCGTGTGCCCAATGGCCGACACTTCTACCTACTAAATGTTTGAATGTAGTTAATGCAAGCCCTATTGACTGGCACTACTGCCATTAAATGAATTACATCAGGTTCTATTGAATCTAGATGTTCCCTGCCTGAGGCTGGGATTTGGCTGAAAACCAAATTCTTTTAGTAAATTTTCCGCCTTGCGAACAAATTTCAAAATACATATGTAGCTACAACAGGATTGATTTCATTCGGATCCATTTGATTTCGATGAAACAGGCTTGTCACTTCCAAGGCAATACAATTGCATACAGTTGGTTTCATCATCCTCCAGACAGAGACTATCCTCTGTCTCGTTCGTTCTTTAAGAGAAGCTCTGAGCTTCTCTGCCTGTTTGTGGCATGCGTGATGTTGTTGTTCCACAAATGGAAGGACCTACAGTTTTAAGCCGACTCCGATGGGCAGATAGTTTTTCTATGAAGAGCTTATTCGTTATTTTGGTGTTTCTGGCAGATTCGAATCTGCGTACTTTCGAATGGTAGTTACGCACCAACCCATTCGGCTAAGGCGGCCGCTTACTTTCGACTAAAGCTGCAATTAGTGATACCATAGTCATAATGTCATCGGCGTAACCATAACCATAGCCGCAAAATTATAGTATTTGTCGATTAGTTATACCGTAACTATAAACAGCCGATATTGAAGTAGAATCAATTTGCATTTTGTCACAAAAACACGGATAATTTTCCACTAATTCAGATAATGTTTTTTTAGTATTGTCATTGCAACTAGTATAACATTAGATACATATACTAACGAGCAATTTTTGTTGATTTTTTTGAACAACAAATAATTTAAACTAATTTTTATTTATTTATTAGGATAAATTTAGAGTTTTTTTTTCGGTTGAGCCTTCGTTTCCATTTTCTATTATCGTTAAGAATCAAAGCTTCATTCTTCACATGATTGTTTAGTCGCACTGTGTGCGACTTTGCGAATTTCTTTATGGTTGCCGTAACTGAATCAATATTGAGGTCACGTTCTAGATCCTACGTCCTAATGTACCATGGAGCACGAACAGCATGCATGAGCGCCTTGGTCTGCAATCTTTATATTTGCAATGTGTTGCTATAGCTGGCACATCCCCATAGCTGAATCCCATAGGTCCTTGTTTGTAAAGCAGTGTGCAGATAAAGCTAATTGCTTACCCATAAGCCAACGCATATTTGGGAATTTTAGGTCCAATTCTTCTCTTTTTTTTCAGGTGCGCACTCCCCTAAGTTTCGTGTCGAGCGTCATATCTACATTGCTGGATTAGAGTGTGGTATTTTACTGCTGGTTATGTACAAATATTGGTAGGTAGTTCGTCTCTCTGTTTGTAAAGTTGATGTGTACAGACTTTGTTTCATTCAGTTTAATGTGCCATTTATCTGCCCAATTGTATGTTTCATTAATGGCAAGCTGCAATTGTGTAGTAGACTCTATTTCTGTCTTTCCGACAGTTAGTATTGCAGGGCATCAGCAAATGTTGCTGTTCGGCAGGTCGTAAGTGAAAAGTAGATAAAGAAGGGGGCCAAGCACACTTCCTTCCTTCCCAGCTTTTATTTCTTTCAGTTCGGAGAACTCTTCTCCGTATATGGCGCGAAAATAGCGCTCGGACAGGTAGGTTTTCAAGATATTAAAAAATTTTATTGACAGTTCCATTTTTATTTTCCACAGCAGGCTAGCATGGCATAGGTACTTTATCGAAAGCTTTAGAGGCATCGAGAAATACAATGGAACAGACTTTTTTATAGATGAACTACTAACTACCTAACTACTATATATATATATACAATATATATACATATATAGGGTGGGCCATGTAAAATTTGCTTTTTGAATCGGCTATAAAAAAAAAACTAATCAATATTTTATTTTGAAGATTTTTTTTTTATTTTGAAGATTGAACATTGTCATTTATGAATGAAAAATAATATCGTTCAAATGACTGCCACGACTGGCTTTATAGTAATTCATTCGATCAATCCAATTTTTAAGCACATTTTCGATTGTTTGGGCTCCAATTTCATGAATGGCAACTTCGATTTCGTGTTATAAAGCATCAATCGCCTCTGGACGGTTCGCATAGCATTTGTCCTTAACGGCTCCCCACAAAAAATAGTCCAACGGGGTTAAATCACAGCTCCTAGGCGGCAAATTGATATCCAAATGTCGTCCATCCTCTTCATTTTGTGGAAACAAAAACTCGTTGAGCATGTCACGGCAACGCTCGCTATTTACTGTAACCGCGGCTCCTCGCTCATTTTCAAAAAAAAATGGCCCGATGATGCCGCCAGACCATAAACCGCACCAAATAGTGACCCGTTGTGGATGCATTTGCTTCTCTACAGTAAGGTGTGGATTTTCTGAGCCCCAAATCCGAAAATTTTGCTTATTGACGTAGCCACCGATGTGGAAATGAGCTTAATCCGAAAAGATGATTTTTTGGTAAAAATGGTCAAACGATTTTCTGCCCATTGAGCGAACCGACAACGCATTAGATGGTCATTAGGTTTCAGTTCTTGCACCAGTTGAACTTTGTAAGCCTTCATATCGAGGTCTTTATGCAAAATTATCCTCAAAGAAGTGCGTGAAATGTTCAATTCTTGAGAACGATGACGAGTTGAGGTTGTTGGATGTTCACGCACATTTTCGGCTACAGCAGCAATGTTTTCGGGTGTACGCATTGTACGAGCACGTTCACGTGTTGTTTCATCCATTAACGATCCATTTTTACGAACACGATTAACAAATTGATCCACAAACTGTCTTGTTGTCAAATCTTTTTTTTTGGATTTTTTTTTTCAAATTTCACAGTTTGAGTAGAAGACTCTCCATTTTGGAAATAGGTTTTCAATATTTCCCAATTTTGTTCAAGCGTATAGCGTCCCATTTCGTAAATGTCAAATCTTTAAGTAAATTATGAACACATTTGACACGTCATTTGTGTTACTATTCTCAAAAAAATAGGTGGTTCAAAAAGCAAACGCTATATGGCCCACCCTGTATATTGTATAATTGGTTCATACACCCTTTTTTGGGTGTTTGGCCGAGCTCGTCCTTCTATTTGTGGTGTGGGCGTCTTGATGTTGTTCCACAAATGGAGGGACCTACAGTTTTAAGCCGACTCTGAACGGCAGATATTTTTATGAGGAGCTTTTTCATGGCAGAAATACACTCGGAGGTTTGCCTTTGCCTGCCGAGGGGCGACCGCTATTAGAAAAATGTTTTTCTTAATTTTGGTGTTTCACCGAGATTCGAACCGACGTTCTCTCTGTGAATTCCGAATGGTAGTCGCGCCCCGACCCATTTGGCTACGGCGGCCGAACTACTATAGGCTGATTCTTTTTGTGCTGCCGAAAACGACTTTACGCTACGCTACACTTACCTCACTGATCCTGAAGAAAATCCGTACAAACACAACATTTTGTCATTTACATTTAATTAATGAAATTTTATTTGCTTAATTCTTTTGTAATACACAAATACTTTAATTAATATATGTTTGTGTGTATGTACGTACAGTTGAATGATTTTTCTAAATAAATTTGGGGAAATCAATTGATTTACATTTTCATTTGGTTACAATTTTGCGATTAAATTCTCTTAAAATTAGTGTGGTAAATTGTTAGTGTTTTAATACATTCATTTTTTTTCCTTTTTTATAAAGTTTATATATATGCGAATAGCATGTATGTATGTATAGGTATGTATGCGTGTACTGTTTATTTATTTAGTTTGTTTAGTCATACAACAGTTGCAGCAATGTGCCGTGTGTATGTATAAGTATAAATTTTATGTATAAGTATGTGTGTATATATGTTTAGTGTTTATGTAAATTAGGCTTAGAAAATATCAATCCACATGCTTAACTACTCACAGTCATGCAATCTTGCAATTTTGCAATTCTAAAATTTCAATTATTAAACGAGTAGAAACGCGCCTCTACACATTTTTTTATATATATTTTTTTTTTTTTGTTAGAAGCGGCAGCAGAGTGCGTAAAGTTCGCTTTTTGAAATTTACAATAAAATTTAAAGTTATAATTGGTGTTTATTTTAAGTTAAGAATTTAAATTTTAAACACAAAAAAAGGAAAACCTTATGCCAACAAAAATGTGCATTTGCGGCAAATTTTTGTAGGCCTAAAAAAATCGTAAAATTTTATAACTAAAATGTTAAACAAATAAGACTTTTCTATAGAGTCAATGTTCAAAAAATGCATGAAAATTTATAATACAAAATGTAAAGGAAATGAAAAGTAAAATGAATATAAAAGGGCGCAATAATTTTAAAATCGAATGTGAAAGAAATCAGGTGAAATGGTTGAAGTGGCACAACTCTGGCACTCCCCAAGTAGCACTAAAGCGCCGTTTTGAGCAAGAAATGTACTTTGAACATAAGCAAAAAGGAGAAAGAAAATAGAAAAGAAAAAATAAAAATAATAAGTTTCGAAGTGAGCAAATAGAAAAGAAAACTAATAAGTTTCGAAGAGAGCAGAGTGTCATAAATAAGTTTATGCTTAACAAAAAAACAAAAATACATAATGCACAGTTACTAAAATTTCATGAAAGCAAAGTGTGAACAAACGTTTAAAAATTACTCGCTGCGTGTACATATGTATGTATGCGTACTCGTTTATAATTTTTCTTGTGGTTTCTTTTAGCATTTGCCTTTGACATCTTTCGAGCATCATTTATCAAAAAATAAAAAATATTACATAACTGCGTGCTTTTGACAATAAACAAATGTAAATCAATTTAGCATTTTTCAGGCACCTTGACCAACTGCAGTCAGAAGAAAGGCACACACATGCACATGCGCTCAATTCAACCCAGCTCTATCCTGAGTTTAATAAAGGAACTGGGTCTGGATGAGGTACAGTGATGAGTAGAGGGCAGAAAAGACTGTGCCACGTCGAAGTGCACACCTCATAAAGAATCTAATCTTACGAAGCATTTTTCAGCTGTCAAGCTATAAATTGTTGTTTTTGAATTGAAATTATTATTTACGCGCAATTGTAGTCTTAGAAATCATCTGGTTGAAGATTGGCTTAATTATTAATTTCTCATATAAAAGAATAAAAGTTATTAATCTGAAAGCACAAACTCAAAGTAAAATAAGTCATTTTGTTAAGAAAAAGTTGGTTTGTCAAAAGTACACAGCTATTCCCACCCTACTTCAAGCAACTCTTCGCATTTTCCATACTCGTATTTCAGCTTATAGAATTTTACATCTCCCGTTCTCCCTTTCGAAGTTAAGGCAATCGTTTAGTGACGTCAAGGCAGCGTAAGACTTGTTGGAGTTTTAGAGCAGAGCAGCGCTGATTTACTTAGTTTTCAGACACATTTTATGCAAGGTGGCACAAAATTAATCATCAATTTTTTTTTGTTTTTTTTTTTCAATAACTTTACTACTAAATATGCGCAAAAAAGGTGGCGTAAAAGTAATCATCCAAATTGTTTTTTTTTTTTCGAATAGCTTTTCTACTAAATATGCGCAAAAAAGGTGGCGCAAAAGTAATCATCCAAATTTTTTTTTCGAATAGCTTTTCTACTAAATATGCCCAAAAATGTGGCGCAAAATTAATCATCCCAAATTTTTTTTTTTTTTGAATAGCTTTTCTACTAAATATGACTTTCACTATATACAGAAATCCTGTAATACATACTTTCAAAAGTAAATCTATGTATGCATATACACATATACATAAATACATGCTTGATGAGTCAGCCCATTGGAAGATTTATAATTTTTGCAAATGACGTCGTACGTCAATCATATTTGACAGTGGTGAACTAGACAACTGAAGTAAATCAGCAGACAAGTAAAGAAGCGCGTAAAGGCGAAAATAAAGATTTCCATACTTCCATTACTCAAAATCGCTTTTTTATTTAGTGCAAATGTTATTAAAAAAAAAATAGTGGATGATTAATTTTGCGCCACTTTGTATATTTTATATGTAGATACATATTATTGAACCCAATTAAAATTTATAGGAAATAAGGGTCAGCCGCTAAAAAACGTTTGGTTGTACCAATTTTAAGTTTTCAATTTGACTTCAAAATCACGTTGATTAAATTTTATTTTTTGTCAAAAATTAGTACTAAAGAGCTTTTAAAGCAACTTGAAACTCATTAGCATTACATAGGGCATTAGCATTTATTCAGTTACGGAGATAATTCAGAAGCGCATTACTTGCAGGAAAGCGAGTTTATTGCAGCGATTAACTGAAATACTAAATAAAAACTTTTATATAATTCTGTTCATCTTAAAGCGCCCTGCTTTTAATCTTACAAGGCATTTCTTTTCCAAATGAAATATATTATAAATTTCTTTAATATTACGTGTATATGTCAGGTTTCCATAATTATTCTATTCTTCGCTATTTATTGCCTATCCAATCTAACATTCAATGCTAAAGCTTCTACAAAAAGCACTTCGATTGCTACTAACACATTTATTCTATTTTCTATAACTACATACAAAGTAATGCCGTCATTCAGTTTGTAGGCGCAGTAAGGACTGTGACAGAGAAATCGAGAACGTGGAAAAGACATTTTGCTGGGAATATTAAATGCACATAGAAAGAGTTACATTTCAACCAAAATTCGGAGAATGGACTGCATGAATGAAACTGCAATGTAGTTGAAGTGCAAAAAAACTTGAACATTTGGAGCACCTGGTTTTAATATTTTTTCGTTTTGTTTTAAAGTGCAATAAAAACTTGAGCAAAATCATCCAATAAGCTAACTAAGGCCATTTATGAAGCAGAAGTATTAACAAAAAATCACCAAATTTTAGAACCCAGTAAAATGGAAACCGTAAAATTTATGATATTCGTACGAAATGTATGCCTCCTTCTCTTAATTTTTTAGCCTAAAAAAATAAAGAAAAAAAGCCCAAATCAGGAAGGATTGCCCTCGCCTCAAAATTTTTAATTATTGAAAATATAATGTTTTTAGCTATACTACAAATATTTGTTTATTAAATGCTCAAAATATTATATTATATTTGCATCGCACCTCAATTTCGCTGAATGGAAGTGGCTGAGAGCAACAAAGAGAAATATGTGTCACTGATGGATTTTCGCGCTCATCTGTTATTTATCTGTGGTTAAGAGCAATAATAGTCTAAGTCGTAAACATTGCTTTTGAAAGAAATCCCTTTATATGACTGTATATTATACAGAAACAGATATGGTTTCATCAATAATACTTTTGAAAAATATTTTTTTTTTTAATAATTATTTCGCTATTAGAGCACGGAAGTATTCATATAACAATTTCCTTTAAATCGACTTAAACTGTTATTGTTATTGTTTGCATGCATAATAACGTCGTGATACAAGATCAGTTCACATTTTTTTCTTCAAAAATGAACGCAAAGTGCTTGTGTTCGAAATATTTGCAAACTTTAAAAATTAAACGTTGCAGCGTAAATAACAGCTGCAATTCTTTTGAGGTCTAACTAGTTATGTACTTTTTAAAACAACTGCCTTCTATTGTAAAAAAGTACAAAAGAAAAAATTGAATCAGAGCCGTTTGAAAGTACGAAACAATTTTTGTAAGCTTGCATTTACTTTTCAAATTTGTATACAGCAGGTCCATGTGAAAGTTCCAAAAATGTGCACGAAGAAATCAGTTAAAAAATAAAATTAAATGCTAGAAAATTTAAATAATTAAATTTTTTTTCCAAAAAATGTTCTAATGTCCTGCAACGATCTCGATTTCTCTACTACTACTGCGTCTCATAACTATTTTATAATACCTTTCGGCTGTCCACTTGCCACGTTTAAGTGCTCTAAAAATTCACTATTTCACTTTTGTCTTCAAATAGTACACTTTATGATTTTTTTAAAATGTACGAGGATTTATAGAAGTCATACTCGTCCACGCTTGCCACTTTAGTCGCTGTCTCTCGCTCTTTCTTTTCACTTATCACACCTTTTAACCATTTTTGTTCACACGCCAAGCACTCATGCAGCCACTTAGAAAAGTTTATTTCTTAGCATTGCAGTTTTTGTTTTTTGTATTAGATTTTTTGTTAGTAACATTTACAACTTTACGGCATAATTTATATGAAAGAAAAGTTAATCCAAAGTTAGTTATTCTACGTGAACGCAGACGTTTCCATGTGTTGGCATGCGCATGCGCGCGCCACTGCCATATTTGCCTCACTTTGGGTTCGTTCGTTCAATTCGTTGGTTGCGCATATTTCATTTTTCAATTCATTCTGCGGTCACCAGCATTTCTGTTACTTCCTTCTCATCAACACATAGATCCCACTCAATACTCTCTTTCACAGTCGTTTACTTCAACGCCTCTTTGGCGCGTTGCTCCCATTCGGCGCGACGCTGGTGTATGCCTTTAAATTCGCTAACGGTGGCTGAGCGTTCGATTACCTTGCTGTTCGTATTGCTATTACTGCTGCTCGTGGAGCTATTGCTGCTGGCGCTGCTGTTACTACTGCCGGCGCTGCTGTTACTCTCAGTCATCTTAACATTCAACGACTGTCGTTCGTTAGATTTGTTATTCTGTTGGTGGTGATGGTTGTGATTATGATGGTGATTGTTATTATTTATATTGTTACTGTTGTTATTGTTGTTGTTGTTTAGTGTTTCACATGCAGTGGTTGGATATATTTTGCTAACGCTGTTGTTGCGCTCGATGGGAATGGTGCGGAAGCCGGCGACCTTGATGGGTGGCAGAAAACTGCGGCCGCTGCCGCCGTTGCTACTGATGCCGTTGGTTGTGGCGTTGACGGTGACGTTATTGGCGGTGGTATTGTTAACGGTGTGTCCGCCGGTGGTGTTATTACTATTTGCGGCAGTGTGATTGTTGTTGTTATTATTATTATTGCTGCTGTTATTCAAACTCAAGCCATTGGAAATTGTCGTGCCGTTGCCTACTACGGATTTCGTACGGAAATCAGCCAGCGAATTGCGATTGCTGATGCCATTGGTTAATTTGCCGCCGCCAACATGGGTTTGCGATTCTATCGATGACTCAAGTTTCGGTAATTTATCGAGCTTTTCTTCGCTCGCCGATTGATTCTCCTTGTCGCTGTCGACGTTCTGTTGTGTGGCGGCAAATTTCTTGGCACTGCTGGTGCTGCAGTTGTTCGCATGTATTTTGTCCGCGAGCGCATTGATGTCCTCATCCTTGATTTTCAATGAGCGTCGTGCGAAAACTTTCATGAGTTCAGGTGTCGCATCGTCACGATTGCCGTTCGTGGCCGCCGCGCCTGCTTGCGTTATAGCGCAGAAGGACTTCTTGCGCAACATCACCACACTTTCTGTTGCCGCCTTCTCATTCGTCTCTAGCTTCTCCTCCGACTTGGCGAATGACTTGCGATAAACCTCCTCTGTGATGGACTTTTTGCGCTCGTTGCGCAACTCTTCGAGGCGTTTGTCTGTCTTCAGTTTCTCTTCGCTCATGAATAGTCGCTTCCGCTCTTGCAGCGAAAATTTGTTGCTACTGAGCACGGCCGCGTCTGCTGGTGTATCTGGTGCTTTGGTGCGCAACATTACAGTGTCCTCCATGCCAGTTGGTGTTGTTGGCGTGATGGCTACTATCGATTGCTGTTTCTTCACAGGACTCCTAGGCGGCAAGGCGCTCACCACCACATGCGATTTTGTTGGTGACTTGCAGTTGTCATTGTTGCTGTTGTTATTACCACAGCTGCTACTGTTCTGGCTCATATTGAATACCGGTTTCTGCTTGTCCACTTCTGTAGGTGATGATTTCTCTATTATCTCAACACTCTCATTACTCAAGCGGCGCAAGTTGAGATCATCCAGATTGGAATTGCGCTCGTTAGCCTCTTTGGTAACATGCTGCTGTTGCTGCACTTGTTGTTGCTGTGGTTGTTGATGCTGCGGCGACAGCTGTTGTTGCGGTGGCGAGTGTGTTTCACGTACGTTCTTGGCTAGTACTACATTCGCGCTCTTAGCAATGCGCGCGAGATCGACGCGGTTGAGTTGGATACGCATGAACTCGGGAACGCCGTCGTCGTTGGGAGTACTGCTACCACTCGTCGGTTCAATAATCTGCAGAAAAATTATGTATAATTTTTTGGATTAAATAATTGATTGAAAAATGCGGAGGTAAGAATTGTAGACTGGAATAAGAAAGGAAATAAAAAACACTTTCCTCCATTAGACAAATTTTCATGCGGGGGTTTTAAATTTGATCTAAGTTATTTTACACTGCTGACGCTAACCAGAAGCAGACAATTCAGGAATTTATGGTAAGACTTAAAAGTTATTTTGGAATGGTCAGAGTTTAGCTGAGGTTGGTTAATCCTCTCAAACTCGGTCACAGAGACTTAGACAGATGAACTTGTAACGTAAATATATTCTCAATGCGATGTGTGTATACTATACGAGCGATTAAGAGAAAGTAATGTGCTCTTGTTTCGTCTAAAACTATACTGTGTCGCATGAAAGCAGGCTTTGGTATCTGGGCGCAACACTTAGCTGGCGTGTATCAGATGCCGGGCATCGTATTAAGTGAGTTTGTTCGTGACTACCGTTTTCGATTTGTTTCGGAGAAGATGCCCCAGTACGTGAAGTATTAAATGGTAGAAAAGTTCGTTCGGCAAACTTAAGAGTGCACTTATGCTAAGTAAAAGTTTGACATATGTTTTTGCACAAATGAAGGGACTTTCAGTTTTATGTCGTCTCCGAACGACATATGGGTTTTTATGAGGAGCTTTTAAATAGCAGAAATACACTCGAAGGTTTGCCATTGCCTGCCGAAGAGCGACCGCTATTAGAAAACTCTTTCCAGCATTTGGTGTTTTGATCACGGGCACTACCGAATGGTAGTCACGCATCAGCCCAGTAATTCTACATCAATGTAAATAGTCTAATGAGCTTCATTAGAGACACTGGAATCATAATAAAGAGTGACTAAAGTGGGAGCTTTATGATGAGATAAACACAGCGCAGTAAATAAAGATCCAGCGGCTTCGCTGATTGGGTCATGTCGTTTGAACGGAAACAATCGATCCGTCTCTGAAAGTATTCGACGCGGCACCAGCTGGTTGTAGCAGAGGAAGAGTAAGGCTGCTTCTGCGTTGGAAAGATCAGGTGGAGAAGGACTTAGTTTCACTTGGTGTTTCCAACTGGCGCAGGTTTGCATGAGAAAGAGACGACTGGCGCGCTTTGTTAAACTCGGTCAAAATCACGTAAGCGGTTATCGCGCCAATCAAGAAGAAAAAGAAGAAGGAAGAGAGACTAAAGTCAAACTCGTGAAATCACTTCCACTTACCTACTCATCTAATGGGATAACTTGGAATAAAAACAAGTAAGGAACTAAAAATTTAATTTGAGCAGCTGTTTAATTTTTGGAATGAAACAAACTAATGACAGTTATAGCTTGTAACATCAGAAGAACGAAACGATTTTTGGATATAACATATGAAAAGTGGGCGTGTGTTTATCCAATCTTAAAAATATATTTATATCGGATTAAATTGAGGTAGGGAGTAATGGGTGTGAGTTTTATTAAGTCGTTATCGAGATTTACCCAAAACTGGGAGTGGAACCGCCCATTTTTCAGAATTTTATTTCGGTTATATTTTTTTAGGCGTGGTTATTGACCGATTTCGCTTGTTTTCAGGTTTCATTAACATTTATTAATTTTTGCTCGAGTTATTTGACGAAAGGATCTGAGCGGTTGGGTATATATGTCCAAATCTACCTCCATTACTTTATGCTGTTACATATAACCGTAGTGAAAGCAGATCCCATTAATAGCTTTGAAACCGAACGGGATAATTCGACTTGCAATTTCTTTGAATACCTGCTAAAAAGCAGTCAACTTGGGTTGAACAGAGAGGATATAGATTGTTGATAGGCACTTTGGAGGAATGATATGAATAACGAGCGCACCATCATGTACCAGAATCTCACGCAAACCATTAAATCATCCTCTGTTTCTAGATTGAAACTGAAGCTATGCATACAACTTAATTAAGCTCATATCGAAACAGACAGTGACAGATTGGTTCACATTGCTTCACAGCCATATTGAAATATTAATAGAAAAGATAATAAAAATCAGTGTTTATATTCTGTTAATGCTCTGTTACATTCACTCACCTTTGCTGCAGCATTTCGTTCTTCACTGGCGTTTCGGCTGTTCGGTGGATTGTCCAGCAAGCTTGAACTTCGACGCGTTGTCTTGAAACTATGCGCTTTATTCGTCTGCACTACAGGTGTAGGCGCCGACTTCCTCTCCACCTCATTATGGTTTGCTGCCAATATGTCCATGGAGGTGCGAATGCTACCACCAGTCACATTCACTTGTACCTTTGGTTTTTCGCGTAGTGGCACCGCAGCAGTGCTGGGCGTTAATTTCAAGTCGTCGGTCGAAGTGGAAGTATCAATACTAGCATTCGAATCCCGCAAATGCAAGACCTTAGGACGCAGCTGCTGCTGCTCCATCTTGGCCACTTCTTGTGTCGGAGGCACCACAGCGACCAGTGATATGGACGAACCTTTCTTAGTGGCGTTATTCTGTTCAACAGATTTCTTATTGTTGTTGGCGCCCACAGTAACCACCGCTGGTATTTCCTCCAAACTGGTGGTACTTGTGGGTTTGCGCAACACACTTATAAATGGTGACTTTGCAAGTAAATCATTTTTGGACTCAAGCTCATCGTTTTCTGCTACACTACTGCTGGGCTGCGAAAGCGCAACTAATTTGGTAGGTGAGCTCTTAACCACGACATTTTTTGAAAAGTTGTAGCTACTTGCAGTCAAATTGCCTGCCGACTCAGTGCGTGGTGTGGGGAGACGCACAGCTTCTTGCTCATTAACTTCGAATCCCAAAGAAGTGCTGCGATCTGGGGTGGTCACTGCGGTTTCCTTGGTATTGAGTGCAAAATCATTGTAGCAGGGCACACGCAAGTTAAGCGTTAAATCTGGCAAACTGGGCATGTTGTTGTGCACAGCAGTAGTCGTTGAGTGCGCATCATCCTGATATGTGCGGAAACTGCGTGATTTCTCCACTAACTTACGCTGTTTCTGCTCTTGACTTTTGTAGGTGGACACATCGCCCGCAGTGTCCAGAGAGTTGGTAGAGTTCGCGTTGCTATTGCCGTTGCTGGCGAAGCGCCCCACTGAGTCGTTTGAGCGCGAAATTTTCTGCTGAAACGCGCTGAGTCCGACAATTTTTGGCTTCTTCTCAAAATGATGCTCCGACTTGTGTGTACTACTCACCGAGTTGACACTGGACGCGTGTGAGGCGGTTATTTCACGTATGATCGAAGTAGATTGAAATATCTCCTGCTGTGAGCATTTGGAAAGTATGCTGCTCGTGCTGCTGGCATACGATTCTGAAGTTGTTGCGGTAGTGGTGCTATGACTGTTGGTCTTGCGATCCAGTGAACCGATGTCCTGTGGCATGTAGCGTTGGCGAGCGGCAGCTCCGGACTTGGGCTTTTGTGGTGATGTTGCAGGCTCCTTAATATTGTTGTTGCTGTTGCCAACTGATGCCATGTTATGTGCATTTAACATGGCATTCATGCCTGCATTGCCGACTGACATAATTTCCCGCTTGATATCCTTGCGGGTTTCTTCGATATTTTGCTCGTAATTTAAAGCGCTACGCGACTTATCCAGCTTCGTCACACTCGAGTCTGGTGTCGATTTCATATCCATACAAGAAGTGGAAATTTGCATCTTAGATTTTGTTTCGTGCTCACTTTGGCATACATCCATTGGAACCTCAACAGCAACGACGTCTTTGTTGTCGCTGTTATTGGTGTTGCTGGCGGGATTAGAACGCGAAACTGAACGCTTCGAATTGCGTTGGATGAGACGACGAAGGAAGCCACTTTCTGTTGTCTCAGAACCTGTATTTGTTGAACTTTTTTCTTTGACTTTCTCCTTCTCTTTCTTAAGCTCTTGTTCACTGGGTGTGGGATCTGTAGAAGACTCTTGTGGCGGCTCGAAGAGTGCAGTTGCTTTGGCCGTAAGTGTTCGTAAACCAAACAAATTGGTGGCAGCGGTGATAGATGTGCTGCTGGTAGAGGTGGATGTTGAGATCGTGGACTTGCCACTCTCGCTGCTTTTCTCAAGCTTTTCGATTTTCGAGCGTTTGACGTTCAGTATTTGCTCGTTGGATGATGCGGAGGACTTCGATTTCGATTTTAAGGGCGAAGTCGTCTTTTTCGAGTCTACAACATGTTTATCTAATATTTTAGTATTCACACTCGGTGGTAGGGAGCGTGTTTTGGCTTTCGCATCGGGTTCTATTTAAACAAAAAATATTTTAATTCTAATTTAAAAATAATATTAATACGAAATACCTGAAATATCCAGTTGTATATTGCCAGCCATTCTCAGGTTATCCTCATTGGCTTCCGGTATTGAAGTCTGTAAAAATTGAGCATACATTGAATAATTCCAAAAACAACGCATTTGTATTGCAATCAAGTATGGTTGCTTGCGACTTTACCTCCAGCGTACGCCGGTGTTGACGACTGGGACCCTTCTTCTTGGCTGGCCTTAAAGCCATTTTATGTTTGGCAGCTGAGTGGGATAGCCGTTGACATTTCGCCCCCAAGAAATCCGGCTCATCTCGATTGGAGTCGCTACCCAAACTGGCGCTCGATGAATGCCGATAAATTTCAGAGCACACCGATGTGGTTGAAACAGTGGACGAGCGTGTTATGCTGCGACCTCCAAACGACGATGTCATCGAGCGTTCTTGCACAACCTCTTTGGTGCTAGTTGTGGAATTGTTAGCTGTGGATGCAGCTAATATCTCCTCGCCATCGCCACTATTCATGCTCAGCAGGCTCAATGAGGAAACCTCACTTTGATTGCCTGTGGCGGAGGAAGGTGTGGCTACATTATTGTGATTGCCGTTACTATAGCGACCACTGCCACTTGCGGCATGGTGGTTGCGATGTGTACGATCGGCATGCCTTTGCGGTGAAGCTGGACTGCGTGGCAGTCCCAGATCCTCTTCGGAAGCATCTTGGCGATTTCGATTGCGTTTGCGTAGCACATCGGAAAGCTCAGCCTGGAAAGAGTAAAATGAAAGAGCACGATTAGTGTTAATACTGGTTGCGTGAAACTCATTTGAGCTATTTGGGAAGTTGGTGTTTATGGGAGGGCATACCCATGTCTTCCAGCGAAAGACGAGACGTGCTCGCAAGCAACTGCGTCCTGTGCGATTTTCACCATTGCTCAGTGGTTTGATTTTCATTTTAAAAGGATTTTGTTTAAAGTCAATCATTTTCATTTTATTCTTTTATATGTATGTATGTGTAATTAAATTCCCTTCGATGCTTAGCGCGTATTCAGGAAATCATAACGGTGGTTTAATCATTCAGTATTTAATAGCAAAACATTAAATTAAATCGATGGTCAATATGAAGCCAAAACCAAATTTTGTTGAGTTTTTCTCAATAAAACAATTTTTTACAGTTAATAATATATATTATGAAGAAGGATCGAGACCATCACTTCAGTGATAATTGAATTGCAAAAGGAAAAAGGAGCTCATCAAGTCACCTTGTAAAACACTCGTTTCGATCAAAACTAATCCTAATAGTTAAAGCTCTAAGAGACTGCTACTAAATAGTTTAAGAGTATTTAAGTTATTTTTAAAGGATGAACAGACTGGAGGAGCTTTTTCCGGTAAGGTTTTTTTGACAGACCACGCCTAACTGCTGTCAAACCAAATACAGAATTCTTTTACTATTCATTGACATTTCATCATGTTAAGACTTATGCCTCAATAGCGTTTATAAATCGTACGAAAATCGACGCTCTGTGAAAAGTGTTCATCGCGCGACCACGCCAACTTATTTTGTTCAGCGATGAGACACATTTTTGGATTAATGGCTATGCTAATAAGTAAAATTGCCGTATTTGGACAGCTATTACGTCCATTGAAAACAACTGCTTGGTGGGGCCGCCTATGGGCTGAAGGAATCATCAGCCTATATTTCTTCAAAGACAAAGCTGGCGCCAATGAATGACGAACGCTATGGCGTCATGCTAAGTGGCTTTTTGCTGCCGGAAATTGAAGTACGTGATCTCCAGAACATTTGGTTTCAACAAGACGGCGCTATTTGGCATACAGTCCGTGAAACAATGAATTTACGACGTCTTCATTTCAGCGCGCAATTTATCTCTAGTCTCAGGCCAATGGGTTGACCACCAAATTGGTGTGATATCACACCTTTCGACTTTTATTTCTGGGGGTATGTAAAGTCTAAATGCTAGATAAACCAACGTCGATTGAGACATTGGAAGCTAAGATTACTAAAGTTATTCATGAGATACCGACCGAAGTCCTCCGGTGAGTCATTCAAAATTGGTGTTTACGGATGGCCGAATTACGGCGCAGTTGCGGCCAACAATTGAAAAGGATTATGTTATCTTAAAAATTTAAATGTCATGAATTGTTATACATAAAAATAATAAAGATTGCCTTAACAATTTGAATTTTCACTGTTTTATTTCTATTTAAAATCCGATACCTCTAAATTGATCACCTTTTATTTCAAAGTTTCACTGCTCAATCGTAAAGACCAACAGAAGCTCTCGTAAATAATCGAGTGCTCATAGATTTTGATAAATGGTTAGAGTCAATAATAGAGTCAAATAAAAAAAAATTATCAAAAATCAACGCGAATTTTGAATCAATTTAAGCTGGCACCAAAATTGAACGGGTTACAAAATTGCATCCCCACAATTCTTCTAAAAATTCTGACTAAATTTAGTTTGAAATTTTGAGGCAAATCTGTTGCATTTTTAAAATTTGTTTATAGAGTGTGATACTTTAATTACATAGTTTTTGTTTTTAGTTAGTACTAACTAGATAAATATTGAATAAAAAAAAAATTAAGAAGAAAGTTAATATAATAAAAAATAAGTACCATAAATGGAAAATCGTGTTGCTATTATAGTGAACATAAGTGAATTTCCGACCGGCAATTATTTCGGCAATACTATACGGAGCGTGTATGCGCTTGATTTATTGGTACAAATAGCGTTTGTATTTGTTGTTTTCTTATGCCATTTATTGCTTTCAGGAAACCTTCCTTTATGGAATAGTAGAAATTCACTAGCAAGGCTGAGATTGCAAGTCAAAGATGACCGACTCTAAAATTTTAAGTCGGAAGTAGAAGCCTGTCGTGTAATCTTCAACACACTACACTCGCATGCTAAATTATACTAAACTAATTAAATTAACTATCAACTAAAATATTTTCAACTTCATCGGCTGCATCATCACAGATTTCAGCGTTGACATAAATTGTGCTGAATAATTTATTCTTTGCAGCAATTTGGCGGAGTAGCTTTTAACCTGTTTTCAAAAAGCAGTAGAATTCTACATAGAGATGTGTCCAATTGCATGTCACCACAAGAATTGCTTTCAGCGAATCGACTTTTAATTAGAAGTTTTCTTCAGTCCGAATGAAAATACCCGTTAACTGAAATTTTAGTCGCCGGCAAGCACAAAATGCGTTCAATTAAACTGGCGCCCGCCGTAGTGGAGTTCGAAACCGCGGGGACCACACAAAAAAAAACAGAAAAAGTTGATTCTAGGCAAGCAATGGGAATCTTCCGAGTACATTTCTGCCGTGAAAAAAGCTCTTCATAAAAACCTTTGGTTTTTACGAAGGCGACATAAACTTGCAGGCCCCTTCATTTGTAGAAAAACATCTAGACGCACATCGCAAACAAGAGAAGGAGCTCGGCCAAAAAGTCCACAAAAGGGTGTAAGCGATAATTATATATGCACATATGTATCGGGTGTTTTTGTTTGGCTGCATGAGAGCTATCGGTATGAAACCTCGGCCATTCCGGCGCTAAGTACGGGCTCATCGTCATGAGAAATAAAGGCAGTATCCAGGAAGACTGGACGCTAGGCCTTTCAGGCTCCCTCCATCCAATTCCATCGCCTCAAAAAAAAAAAAAAAACTTTCGCACACGATTGGACAACGGAAGCTTTAAGGGGTTACATGGGTTTCGTCGGGTAAAAAAAGGCCTACTTTCAATGTTTTTTTTCTATGTAAAATATTATTTATTTAATTCAAACTTTTTTCTGTCTTATAGATACATATTTAAAGAATAATTTCTGAAATTTAAAAAAAACAAAATAATTATAACTCCTCCATTGTGACGTCATTTCCGGTGACCCCTCGAAAAAAAGGTGCGTCCGCGTTGTCAGCATAACTCCTGACAGGATCATCGAAAATGAAAAAACAAAAATAAGTGTTTTAGTTAAGTCCATAAACTCGTGCTTGAACGAAGGAAAGAAAAAAAAGTAAAAATTGGAATTTTGGCAGACATTTTTCCAAAAAAATTAAAATTTCTGTCAAATTTGCTTGACATTTTTTTTTGTTTTAAATAGTTGTAATTGAAAAAAAATATCCTTCGTCGAAGCACGAGTAAATTGTATCTTGAACACCTGTGTAAAATTTCATCAAGATCGGTTGAGTAGTTTTCGAGAAAATTTGACAACCGACTTTGAAAACACGGTTCCGAGAAAAACGCGTTTAAAGTTTTGAGTAACAATAAAAGTGGCTTGGAGCGCACACATTCCAAAGGCTGTATTACTGAAACTATTATTCGGATCGACTTGAAAATTTAGGATAATATTCTTGAGATGTTGTAGAAATTAATAAGCCAAAAAAAAACAAAATCGAGTTTTTGAAGCCACGAAACCCATGTAACCCCTTAAGGGAGACTGGAAACTAGGCATTGCCGGCTCCCAGCTACGAAAAATGGAATACTCGAAACTCATCCTTTTCAGCTCCTCCATCCACATCTATCACATCGGAAAACCAAAACTTACACAATCGACACCAGGGATAACGGAAGCTTTAAGGCAAACTGGAAACTAGGCCTTACTTATTGTAAATTTCTTATACAAGAAATATTCAATAAATAAAGAAAACGAAGAAAAGTAAGGTTTGGTACACATCATAAATCGTTTAACGCCAGAACAATGTTTCCAAATTGTGAAAACTGAAAAAAAAAATTAAATCTCTTTGCAAAATCTATAGAGCACTGGCGGCATCATTGGTCCTTATTTTTTTCGAAATGAGAAAGGAACTGCCGTTACAGTGAATGGCGAGCCGTACAATAGATTACCAACACCCGACAGTAAAAAACAGAATTTTAATAATTTCGTACATACGCTGTAAAGCTTTTTCTTCCATATAAGCACATGTTCGGAAGCCTTTTATATGGAAGAAAATTCTGAGCATTGCAACTTTTAAGCGATTTTAAACTTGCATTTTATTGAAAAAATTATAAAACTACACACCCAGAAGTTTTTTAAAGATTCGGATTAAAAAGCTGAAAATTTATATCACAATTTGTTGGAACTCTTTAAAATTTTGTGAATTTTATACAAAGCTTGCGACTCTGATTCATGAGGTTTTTGTTATACAATAAACTATGTTTTTATAAAACTTTAAAGAAAAAAATGATGCATGAAAATTATTGTGAATATTGTAAAAAGGTGGCTTATTATAACACGGCTAAATACTTCGGTATGAGTATGGGTATCTTGAGACCAAACATAGATGGAGTGCTTACGTAACGAAGAGAAGAACTTGATATTAAATTCAGAAAAATGTACTCGTATTGGCTTATGGGTAATCGATCCGCTTTATCCCCTTAAAATACTTCCCCACAATCAATTGCTTAAACCAATTTGGAGGTATAGGATGCATATATGGGGTTGTTCTAGCAGCAGCAACATACTTAAAATCCAAAGGCTCCAAACTAAAGTATTGCGATGCGCTACTAAGCCCTGGTAGGTACGCATAAGTAACCGTGAACGCATAGATCCAGTTGCCGTCGTGATTCGAAAAAATGCCCTATCTCACATGAATGATAGCCTATTATGTCAACAGCGAAACCTCAGCCCTCACCGACCAACACAAATGGTTTGAAAGGTTGAAACGCAAAAAGCCGCACCACCTCATGCAGTAATCAACTCCTGTCTAAGCATCGTCAAATTACTTGTATAGTATTATACAAAAAACAAAGCAAATTGTTCGTTAATTTATTTATTGTTAACTATTGTCCAAGAAGGAAAAAACATTTGTATAAATATGCAAAAAACCTGTTGGCAATTTCTATTAACAATACCTCACAACATGAAAATATATCTGTACTTTTGCCTAAGGCGGCATAGTAAACACAAAACACTGTGAAGCCAGTTTTCTCGGCATTTTGGTTTTTCGGATTATGGCACTCTTGCAGCAAATGAGCGATATGCACTTAGGTATATTGCAGTTCGAAGCAGGGCGCAAGCAACATTAATGATTTATATGTGCTTATATATCTCATTTTAAGGCCAATACGGAATGGAGAAGATTTTGCAGATAATATGTGTGTATGTGTGTATGTAAGTCGATCGGTCAACCAAATCGTTCACAGCAAAGGCTCAAACAGAAAACAAGCAAAAACACAGTGACCGACTGCCGATGCAAATAGCAGAAAGTAGAAATATTTCAGCTGCATTCAATGCAATACATGCAAGTTTTACACATATTTTTTTTTGTAGTTTATTGAACCCGGAATACATTTGCAGGGAATTTTGCAGAGTAAGATACTTTTTAAATAGTTTATAATTGAATTGGTCACAACATATCGCTAAAAATACATCCGATTGGAATATAAGTATAAATTCGTATGCATGTGCATATGTATGCAGGGAGTTTAAAGACCTTTTTATAGCTGAATTAAAGATTTCTTAATAAAAAATAAGTCCATCCATCCAATAAGTATTGCTATATTTTATTACTATGTATTGATAGGCAATTCCTAAATCTCCATATGCTCGCATAGTTCATTGGAAATCCACCTTAAAATTTCACTAGCCCCATTTCTTAATTTTACTTAATAACATTTGGCAAAGTCTTTCTTACCGCCAATGACTGCCTGAGGTGAGTGTTTTGCACTTTTATGGCGCCTGCATCGCCGGCCACCATTATGACACGGCTCGATACGAATATCTTTCCACGTTGCAACGCAATTTGCAGACAAAAGTGGCAATCAAATGCGCAATTTCAAAGGCAAATTGATTTTCTGTGTTAATTTGCTGTTTTTTTTTTGTTACACTCGCGACTACGAGTATACGAGTATATGGTAGATATGTATGTATATGTTTGCCACCGACAACCGTTATACACGATGTATGTTCACCAAGGCACGTGCAATATGCAACTAAATGCACCGTACGACGCTGCACAATAGGAAGCTTAAGATGATTTTCCTTTTGGCTAAGTACAAATTACCTACATACTTATGTGTATGTATGTATGCAGATATGTGCATACAAGGAAGTACATAACCATCGCTGCCTGCTAGCGGCATAACACCAACAAGAACAATGATGACGACAGTCCATCTGTGCAACATCAACTACGAATTAGGGGAAATCGTAGGCAGGCAGACAAGCGTAGCTTGATCCACCTACACATGCGAACACATTAGGTTGTGCTAGGATAATCCGCCAGCATATTATGTAGCTCAGTACCTACTCACACACACAAGGCAACAAAAATAAACACAAAACCAAAACAAAACGCTGATGTTGCAACAATACTGAGGAATATGCAACCATCCCCGCAGTCAAACCTATTAATTCTAAACTATGTAAAACGAGTTCATTCAGGGTGATAGAGGTAATGCCTATATCCATGCTGTAATGCTCAGGAATAGCAAGTTACTTTAGAGCAAAACTAATTTTCAAAAAAAAAAAAAAATATTAAAAAAATTAAATCAAAGTGTTTTTGAAGTCAAAATGAAAACAAGACAAAAAAATAAATAAACAATTAAAAACACAATTAAATAACAATTAAATCAAATTATTTTCAAGTCAAAATGAAAAACAAAACGAATTTTTTAAGAAAAAAACAAAAATTAAAAAAATATTAAGTCCAAGTGGTTTTGAAGTCAAAATGAAAACAAGACTAATTTTCAAAAAAACAATTAAAAACACAATTAGATAACAATTTAATCAAATTATTTTCAAGTCAAAATGAAAAAAAAACGAATTTTCCAAAAAAAAAAAACAAGAATTAAAAAAAAAATTAAATCCAAGTGGTTTTGAAGTCAAAATGAAAACAAGACTAATTTTCAAAAAGACAAAAATTAAAAAAAAAAAATTAAATCCAAGTGGTTTTGAAGCCAAAATGAAAACAAGACTAATTTTCAAAAAAAAAAAAAATAAATCAAAGTGTTTTTTAAGTCAAAATGAAAACAAGACTAATTTTCAAAAAAAAAAAAAAAAAAATTAAAAACACAATTAGATAACAATCAAATCAAATTATTTTCAAGTCAAAATGAAAAAAAAACGAATTTTCCAACAAAAAACAAAAATTAAAAAAAAATTAAATCCAAGTGGTTTTGAAGTCAAAATGAAAACAAGACTAATTTTCAAAAAAAAAAAAAAAAATTTAATCAAAGTGTTTTTGAAGTCAAAATGAAAATAAGACTAATTTTCAAAAAGACAAAAATTTTAAAAAAAATTAAGTCCAAGTGGTTTTGAAGTCAAAATGAAAACAAGACTAATTTTCAAAAAAAAAAAAATCAAAGTGTTTTTGAAGTTAAAATGAAAACAATACAAGCTTTGAAAACAAAATTTAATCAATGTGTTTTTGAAGTCAAAATGAAAACTCAAACTGGCTCTGGCAAATATTTTTTAGCGGCAGATATTAATTTTTACACAATATAAATTGTATTAAATATTATGTATGTATCTACATCTAAAGAGGCGCAAAATTAATCGGTTTAGTTTTGAAGAATTTTTTATTAAATAAACAAAAATTATTTGAGATGTCCCAATCTTTATTTTGACCTTTACGCACTCCATTGCTTGTCTATTAGTATACTACAGTTGTCCAGTTGACAATTGCCATTATAAATCTTCTAATATTATATTAGGAAAAAGGAAATTTGGGAAAAAGATTTTTGCGTAAAATGTCCCCTTAACAACGAGCATAAACTTTAAATTGTTTGATCGATACTTTGCGAGATATCGACCACTCCAGTCATCTACCGAGTAAATAATGGATTTTATTTTCCCCAAACTTATATTTTGTTTTCACAACTCGGAGGTTCAAATGCCAAAAATTCAAGTAGAGGCTAAACAAATAACAAATAAAAAGAAAAACACACATAACTTTGGAATTCAAGCCACTAAATCGCACGAAAAAAGAACAAATCAGCTGCTCTGCTGCTATCACCTTGTATAGATGCGCCTTTTATGTACCTTTGTACCAGTTTTCTTTGCAGCTGAATTAGTTGCTCTGCTGTATATTCTCAATGCTAGCAACTGAAATGTATTTTTAACATTGCCTTGTCCTACGAAATGCCAATTGTAAGCCGCTGGCTCAGCTTCAGAGCAGTTAACGAACTAGTCAGCGCCGTATTAGCGTTAAACCAAGTAACAACTGCGTTAAAGTACTGGTTCATAACATAGTGCAACAAAATTATAAAAAATATTTAATCAGAGGTGTCTCATAGCATTTTTCCGATAGGCTTTTGGAAATAAGAAACCACATATTTTAATAAAATATTTTTTTTCTTTTTATGCCGCCTCCAAGTTCACATTTTATTTGAAATTCCAAGATATTGTGGCAAAATCATATCTGAAATCATCAAATTTTGTTTAAATATTTGTAATACTTATTTTGAAATATTTCTTATGCGTTCACCTTTTATTTGAGCCATAGCACTTCGAAAATGCACTTTCAATTTTTTATTTTATAAGAAAAATGGGAAAAAATAGTGCAACTTAATATGATTTCATGCTTAAAAATTACATAATGCATCAGATTTAAATATAAATTCTATTCTTTTTTTTTTTTAAAGACTATCTTATCCTATCGTTAGTCCATCGGTTGATTGTACGAATACTCTTTGAAGTAATGAATTAACTCCATCAACATTTACTTATATTCGTCTAGTACTCATAATACGCATCCATAACCTATGATGCAATCTTATTTTTTAGAACAATATTTACTTTACATACATCTCGATTTGCTCATTTCGTAACTGGTACAACTCTAGTCACTCTGCAATTACTCTTCGTTGACTTGTTCCATCAAATACCAGTTCACGAATTAGACCGTTTGCTGTGCAGTTCGGCTTTTCACTGCACGTATACTGTTTACATGCGTAAGTGTGTGTGCAGCACTCAAATATTGTGTACTTGAAGATGTGATACTGCCACAGCCGATGACTGCTCGTTGTTGGCACTGTCAATGTCAGTCATCGCCGCTATTGCCGTCGCCCCCATAGCTGCTGCACATTTGCAGCTACCTAAGCCTATCTACTGCGGCATTGATTTGCCTGCACGCCTGAATGCTTGCACAACCTTGATTTGTTTAGCGAAGGTAAACCCCGCCAGCCACCCGTTCAAGGCTCAGCATTTGCATTGTCTAACCAAACTCAATCAAACTATACCTCCCACTGCCGCCTACTGCCTCATACATATTCAGGAACTGCGTTATTTCGGTCACAGATATCATACACATTTATGCATTTTCCTTGACAATTCCACATCGTTCTAACCATTGGGTTCCTTCCACTTGAACATTTTTCTTCCGATTTTACACGGATGTAGATTTGGATGTATGTTGCCACTGCTCGATGCTATCAACGTCAATATTCTTTTTGAGTATAGCAATCAATGGTGAACACAAGCACGACATTGACGACGAAGTTGTTACCCTGTAGGAATGAATCGAAGCAATAACACTTTCAAGTAGTTATGATGCCCCTTACTACAAATGCTTCCCTTCCAGTTTACTTACTAAAGTCCGTGATAAAATAAGAGCCCCTCAAGATTTTGACCAATTTTTCCTAGTTTTCTTTTCCTTATTTTGTATGAATAAAATCCTTTTTTCATAAGAGTATAGCTCGTAAATACTTTTTTTTATAAAAGTGTAGTCATTGTCTAGCAAAACCTATACAAATTCAGGTTTAGACTTTATACAAAAATTGGAAAAATTACTCAAGTTTGCCATCACAACTGCACTGTTTGGCGGTTTTGGGCATACAAAATGGGAAAGAAAAAGTGCAACATCATCAAGGATAAAAATTATTAAATTAATCTAGGAGAATTTCGAGCCACTTCAAGCTTGCAATTTATTATATTATAATTAATTAGGTATAAAACTGCATACCAAAATTTTGTCTAGAAATTTTGAAAGTGTGAAATTTTCATGACTACTGGACAATGGTTAAAAATTTTGAACACAGTTCCAACTTTGACTTATTTGTTTTATGCAATGAAATATATTTTTATGAAAGTAAAGCAATTAAAATCATTAAAAAAATATATAGTCAAGGCTTATCAATATGTGGCCTTGTCACTTACTGTATTCAGAATCACTATATCACTGAATGTGCATGAGAATTGCTGTGGTGAAAATGTGGCGGATATCACCTCAAGTATGATAGATAAAATCTTTTCACCATGATATCCACCTAACTGCTCAAAGGCTATGTACAAAATTCTGAAATTTAAGATTCAATTGCTAAAATGTATGAGTTTCGTAAACTGATAAAAAAGTGCACTTCAAAGGCTAGCAGAATTGGAGGTTGAGCCAGCATTTTGTATATTCCTGAGGACTTCTGAGTTACATCTATGCAAAAGAGTGTAGAGGTTTTTTTAATTGTTGTCTGCAGTGCTATATTTAATTCTTCTTTTGCTTTTGTGAACTTTTTGGTTCCTGTAGAATAGTTTCCACTTACATTGGGCTTGAGTTGAGCAAATTTGTTACCATCAAAGTCTTCTTATATATATTATTATATCAGTTGATGTCACCAAATTTCCTACAGGATACTTTCTGGTTTTAGCTGCACTCACAAGTAGGAATTCTCTTTAGATGTATGCAGCCACCATGACACATTGGCTGCATTTATGCTCGGCGATCGACTTTGACACATTTGTCACGTGCTACTTTGCGTTTTACAGAATTAGTCTTCTTGAAAATGCTTGCTTTTAGTTTTTTGCCTTTTCGTTTTTGCGCTAAGTTCCCAATGTTACTTGAACGGGAATTAGACGCCAGGTTAAAGACCTCAAACATTAATTACAAACACATTAAATGGATCTTCTGCGTCACCCCATAAAATCTGGGTTTTGTTGTGAGTGGGTGAAGTTCAATGTGCGCTGATTGTTTGTGTTCTCCGGTGATAGAAAAAAAACTATATTGTAAGGATACTCGGTACTAACTACACGAAAGTCACGTCCGTGCGCATATGGCGACTGATGTATTACACCCCATTTAATGCGTTGGGAATGAAAGAATTAAGAGTTGAAGAAATTGTGAGACTAAAAATGTTTTACTATTAATGTTGTTAGTGTGTAAATGCAAAAGTACGGTACTAAAATAGCTAAAGAGGGGAAGAGGATGCATTCTAAGAAAAAGCAAAGTTGGAGCAAACGAGAAATTTCAGCATTTTGAATACTAAAGAGGATTGAGTGGAAACCAATAAAAAACTAACCACAGTGAAATCTTGATGTAACGAACCTCATCATGAAAGAAAATTTCATATAAATTGTAGACATTTAAGTATGACAACTGAAATTTTAGTTCTACAACTTTTACATAACGAATTTTTAACTTTATATTTATAAATATAAAGCGAACAATTAGAGTCTAATTTGAGCTGTTAAGTAGAAGTTTTTATTTAATTCAGGAAGGAATAGGGGTTTCAGTCTAATGTGGATATATATACTGGGCCTGGAGATTCACTACTATCCATTAAAAGCCTCAGACAATGACTTCCCAAAAACGTAGACGCCGGGCAAGTGACACAAAACCACGACTTGGAATGTGTACCTGGAATATTTGGATACTCCATAGAAAAGGCGATTATTGGACTACTGACCGTGATAAAAAACAAGTCTTGCATAATCGCAGTACCGCAGGTGCAATGGTCGGTGCACGAATTCGTTATAGGATTCGTCGCTTTACCTTCAGGTTTACCCCTGATAGTGAACGAGTTGCGACAATCCGCATTAAGGCCATGTAAGTTTCAGCCTCTGATGGTAGGAAGCGGTTTTATAAACATCTGACACTTTAAATTTTATGTAACGACTTAAATACTAGGTTATGTTAGGTTAGGTTATACTGGTTGGCCGACGCCACGCTGCGAACATTTTGGTCCATAGCGATACCAGATCAGAGTCCTATTTAGCGAAAATATGCATCACTCAAGATGTGCGTTCTGTTCGCAAATTTTAGGAGTCACTCAAATTCCAGTTCAGGTATAGATTCTAGCCTTTCACAGCTGAGAGCACCCAGGCAGTATAGTCTAGACTTTAATACTAGTGTGGGTATAAAACTCATAGTTCGTCCAACAGAGAGTGACCGACTTTGGCAAGCAGCTTAACGCAAGTTTTGTATTAAAAAGCTGCAAATCCAATTTTGCTTAGATAAGCCATTTCTCATAAAAAAATAAATAACTGGCGCGTACACTTCTGTTAGGTGCTTGACCGAGCTCCTCCTCCAATTTTGGTGTGCGTGTTGATATTGTTCCACAAATGGGGGGACCTACAGTTTCAAGACGACGCCGAACGGCAGATATTTTTATGAGGAGTTTTTTCATGGCACTCGGAGGTTTGCCATTGCCTGCCGAGGGGCGACCGCTATTAGAAAAATGTTTTTATTAATTTTGCTTTCACCGAGATTCGAACCAACGATCCACGCCATTTCTCATCACATAAATATAATATAAGAAAGCTGTTTCTTCTTCACAAGAAATCGCTGAACATTACAGCAGAAATACATCGAGTCAGAGCTACCCTGCAGTGAACTGTGAGGAGGACAGGGTGACAGATTTTAAAAATAGAAAAAAGAGGCGGAACAGCTTGAGTTGCTGACAGGTAGATATGAAAGCCGAAAATTCTCGCAAAAAAGTAAATAGGTTCTTGCATAGGAAGAAACAGATGCTCGTGGAATCTCAAATGGAGTAAACACTTATCAACACTATTAGATGGAGTAAACATTGACGAATAGCAACGTTATAAATCTCCACAATATTCAAGAACAATGTTCATATTCGACATTCGTCATACATTAGTGTAACGGATAAGCTGTTCAAGGCCGAAAGCGTGGAGCTGGTAAGTGGCTTGTGCCGTCAACTAATAAAGATGTGGTCGGATCAAAGTTTCAACAATACACTGGTTCCAACGAGATTCCAATTCATGAATTCCATCCTTGAAGTGAGAATCTGGAAAGGCTTCTAGTATATTTCTTAGCCTAATAATCCTTTTTTATTGAGAAATATCTAAATTTCTACGACATTTTTTAGACTTTTTGATACGATTTTCTATGAAATTTAATACATTTTTATGCAACTATCTTACAGCTGAGGGTGCTTTTACCATACTCATGGATCTCTATAATGGGTATGACATAACAACTGTTTGGTTTTGACAAATATTGCTATATTTTTTATATTTATTTCGGTAATGAGAAAAAAACTTAATTCCAAAGCCGAAATACACAACCAATTCTAATTGCATTGAAACTACCACAAATTACGGAAAATAGAAATTACACGAAATAGAAATTTTACCCTTCATAATTAAAGTTATTAAATTATTTTAGTTACGATGATTTTTCAGATTTTTTTGGTAATGCGCAAAAACCAAAGGTTGAAAGGCAATCGCACTCGACGGGAGGTAGTGGTTTGCCGAAGTATCTGTCGCACTCGGAGAAGCTGGGATAGGGTGTGCATACTTTTAGGCAATCTGACGGCGATCGGAAGTTGTGACACTTGAATTCGCATCTCCTCGTCCGACAACCTGGCCAAACGATTTTCACACATTTTGGATGCACACTATTGGGGCATTGCCTTGCAATTTCGCATAGCGATGATGGGGGAATATCCTTTCGTTCTAGTTTACGTCGCTCCGGCAGTGGGATATCGAATTGTTCATAGCAACAAATCGGTCGTTTCATTATTCGCAGTTCTTCAAATTCACACCAAGTCTGCTGATATAGTTTATTCTTCTCGGACGGCGCATAATACAAATCGTCGAAACGTGGATGCATTTCTATACAGGGATTCACACAACATTCGGGATTGATCAAATCTGATGGCTTGATTTTTTTTTGACAGGGTCTCGTTTTTCTTTTAGCCGCCAAAGCTTCCTCACTGCAAATTGGGATTTTGTATGGTTTGCATTTACGTCCAGGTTTGGGTTTGCTTGGTCCTTTTTTTGATTTCTTCGGTAGTATGCAACCACCTGCAGTACTCGAAAATCGTAACGGTTGCCCACATGAAGTAACTAATCGTAAGACGGGTTTCACGCCACTCAGAACACAACTCCGCAGTCTAGTTTGTAAAGCCATTGTGGTATTCAAGAAATTTTCAGCAATAATTTTTTTTTTAATTTAAATTTAGAGAAATGCCAAACGGATTTTAATTAATGAAGAAAATAGAAAATATTAATTTACTAGCATTTTAGATATGTAAAAAATGTTATAAAAATTTATTTTTTCATGATGAAATATGCTCAGCTAATTGATGATATTCATTCTTTTGTAGAGTACTAAAGTGGATAGGAGCAAAGTAGCGAAATTCTTGTTTAATGACGTGGATCTTAAATCATATTGGTGCAGAAGACTTAACAATACTCTGCTGAATACGAATTTGCAAGCTAGTAGACCAAATCGTAGTGCTGCTAAACAAAGTGCAGCGTGAGGGTACTAATCGAAAACCACGTATTTAATATCACTGCCCTGCATCGGTTTTGCGAATAAGATGGGACCTAGTGATCCCGAAGGGAATTTTCGCGCTGAGCACGAATCCGAG
The DNA here is from genome assembly GCA_037575425.1 of Anastrepha fraterculus. Taxonomy (NCBI): domain Eukaryota; kingdom Metazoa; phylum Arthropoda; class Insecta; order Diptera; family Tephritidae; genus Anastrepha; species Anastrepha fraterculus. The sequence continues at coordinate 33,021 of JAYXIM010036471.1, read as the reverse complement.
TTCAAAAATTTTCCATCATGTCAGGTTTTCGAGAAAAAGGGGGTTGAAACCCCTAAAAATAGCGTATTTGGCCATTCTTCAAAAATTGTGGAGCAGAGCCCTGACGTGCTACGATCTTATTATTGTCAGTAATTGAAGGTTGAACTTTGCTCTTTGAAATAAGCCCAAAGCCAAATTGTTCGCATGCACCCTTAGAGTAGGGGGTGTACTTATGTCTACGGGGGTAGAGAAAAAAATGAACATAGGAACTTATCTACACCCAAGATAAGATATAATGAAAAGTGCAGTGTTCCTAAGGTATTTAGTGTCGCTGATTACAAATCTGAAGTCAAACATTCCATTTAAAAAGAAATAAAAAAATCAAATTCATAAGTACACCCCCTACTCTACTCGTAGACATAAGTACACCCCCTACTCTAAGGGTGCATGCGAACAATTTGGGTTTGGGCTTATTTCAAAGAGCAAAGTTCAACCTTCAATTACTGACAATAACGAAGATCGTAGCACGTCAGGGTTCTGCTCCACAATTTTTGAAGAATGGCCAAATACGCTATTTTTAGGGGTTTCAACCCCCTTTTTTTTAAAACCTGACGTGATGGAAAATTTTTGAACTCGGATTCGTGCTCAGCGCGAAAATTCCCTTCGGGAACACTAGGTCACATCTTATTCGCATCAGAAAAATTGAAATTTGCAGGGCAGTGTATTTATTTGATATATCGAGGAAATTTCTAAATGGTCGACAGTTAAAGAGGGGGTAGGTCGAAGTGGAGGGGGCGTGTCACTTTCCACCCCAATTTCTCAAAATATACAACCTATAACCACCTAGAGGACCTAAAAGTTCTTTAGAAAAAGCGCAAAAAATACTTTTCGCTTCTTTTGAATCAATGAAGGCGCTGAAATTAATGAAACTGTATTACACACTTGCAATTTAGCTAAAATATATAATTTTAATTAATTAAACCATTCCCTTTTTATTTCATTTTTACCCTAACGTTACATGACCGATGGGGTTAACTCAATGAGCTATTAATAGAGCTTTAGAAAATCATCATAAAATTTACTTCAACAGCATGATTTTCGATATGCGTTAGTATTTTTGCACAAAACTCCCTTTCGCATGGGTGGCTTTCGGTCGCACTTCAAAAAAAATAAACAGCTCCTGCTACGCTATCCCCAGTATTTTTAGGCAGAACTCTTTTCCACGGAGGTATTTTTATTATAAAATAAGTTAATATTAAATAATAAAAGCATTTGTATACAAAAGCGTGACCTTTTGGCAACGTGTGTAGGTGAAAGACGTTAATTTCGGCCCACCCGTTTCGACGCAATACACGACATAAAAGCGATCTTACAAGAAAGCCAAGCCGATATATCAAAAATGCTTATGTGTAAATACATACAAGCAAAGAGTAATATTTGTTGTTGTTGTTGTTGTTGTAGCAGTAAAAGCATTTCCCATACATGTACGAGAAGTGCTGCTGTAGTGAGAAGTCCTTGACCGGATATATAGTAAATCCGGGTCGTTCCGGTAACGTAGAACCAACTAGAACGAAAGAGTACCAGTTTTCTTGCCTCGCTTGCAAAAACCAATCTTTTGTAAACCAATTAGCGTAAATAAAATCTTGTGAATCAACTTGATCTTGAAACTAAGATCGCAGTGAGTTCGCAAGCAGAGGAATGCAGAGAACTTCAAAACAACCACAAAATCTTTTGAAGGATCGAAAAGTGAAGTTGCGTGAGGTAGCCGACATCACAAAGGTATGAAAAGAACGTATTGGTTTTATATTGTATGAGCATTTGACTATAAGAAAGCTCTGTTCAAAGTGGATGCCTTATTTGCTCACTGTTGACCAAAACACACCGTGTCACAAGTCAATCAAACTACATGAATTGAACTTCGAATAGCTCCCCACTTCCACCGTAATCGCTAGATTTGGCACCCAGCGACTATTGGCTGTTCGCAGACCTAAAATGCTCGTCGGCAAGAAATTTGGCTGGAATGCAGAGATTATCGCTGAAACGGAGTTTTATTTTGAGGCAAAAGATAAATAATTCTATAAAAGTGGTATTGAAATGTTAAAACGGTGCTGGAATGATTGCGTTGTTCTTGATAGAAATTACGTTTGATGGATTAGAGCTAATTTTGAGCAAAAAAAAAAACATGTTTTCTTCGTTGGGCACGGTACTATTCGGCCCATGTGTTATGTGCAAACTGAGGCATATTAAATATTTTGTTAAAATGTATGGGTTATTGGGTGCCGTTTATGGTGCACCTAGTCAAAAGTATCTGGTGCTTTTTAGGAGCTTGAAATTTTTAAATGATAATACAAAACAGAAATATTGTTGGAATGATTTTTTTATTATAATTTGATAGATAATTTCATCGCATTTATTTTTTGAATATGATATCCGGTATATGCCCACTGCGTCGACGTGTTACAAGGTCCATTCGATCAGTCTAATTTTGTACTACTTTTTCCAATAAATCTGAATGACAAATCTGAATGAGCCCCAATCAGCAAAAATGCGACACAAATGCTGGTCATTTGTTTTCAATTTTTGTACGACCTGTATTTTTTAAGCATACAAGCGAAGATCCTTTCATAAAATTTTCCACGTAGTCGAGGGTCAAAGCCCTACAAATTGAGAACGACGACAAATCGATGTTTCGGCGTCTTCTTCAACATTTCGTTCTATGAACTTCATGAGCAGATTTATTTATGTTTTTTTTCAAAGAAAATTTCCACAATTTGGAAGCGTTGTTCTGGCGTTAAACTATTAATGATGACTTGTCAAGCCTCACTGATCCGAAATATCAACACAGTTTGCTGTTATCGGCTATCAAACCGCAATTATCAATATCGATAATTTTCATGCAGCTAAAAAAATAGCCGATACAATTCGTTTCGAATAAGCACTTTTTTCCGGTGACTTAGTATAATTTTTGAAACCTCAAATATAATCTCTACCATTTATGTTTACCAATTTTTGTTGCTTACAATAACGACAAACGAATTGAGTCATAAAATCACTTGCAAAAAATTCCTCGAACATCAGCAACCGCAAACAAAAAGCAGGCGGCTATTGCGGCATGCTGGTGGTGCCACAAATCACGAGCATGTACTATACGTATGCAAGCAATAAGCACGACACGCTAAATAAATATGTTCGACTAGCGGAGTCTATGTCAGCTGCAGATAGCCACAGATACAAAACAAGTGTGACTTGCATAATCACAATTTAAACCGATCTCTGATATCAGTTGCAATTGTGTAAAGCCAGAAAATGGAGTGAGTCGAACTCTGCTGAAGTCAACCAGTTGCAACGCGATCTCACCTAGTATTACACGAATGACTAGGAAATATGTGCATGGCATGCGATTATGAATGACTGTTCACGGCAATATGCCTTCAGTGGTTTTACAACTACTTAGCTTAAGTTATTCTCCAAAAATTTCATAGGCGTTTACTCGTACAATGAAAATTCTTCATAACGAATACGGGCAGAATCAATAAATTGGGATGGTTTTATCATTTAAGTATTAAAGTGAGCTGATAAATTCTGAGTTTTACGTTGAGTTTAACGCTTTTAATTTTCCCAACTGCCTGAGAAAAGCAGCAGCAGGGGCAGAAATCTACTGACGTAAGTAAGAATGTATTTCTTAAAGCATTGAAGAAATTTTCTTTTCTAAAGCGAAAATAGTCCACAATTGAAAAGCAACTATTTCTAACGGTTTTCTAAGACTCCGTTTTAGCTGAACTGGTGGCGCTATTAATGATGTATTTCGCAAATATTGGAATTCGTTGAACCGTTACAATTATTTTATATTCACCTATCTCTTCCTCTCTTCGTACCCGATTTTATATAATTACAATAGTATTTGCGCAAAATTTTTGCAAAAATATGAACTACTCTTTTTTGGTTTTTTTTACCTTTTTTATTGCGAACTTTACCTTAAATTAACATATTTATTTTAACGCTGAATTTCACACTTTGCATTGCGCCAAATGGGCCAGTTTGCTTTAGCAACAACAACAATAACAACCACTATTGTAACCTGCTAGTCAATCAGTGAAGCATACGCTTACTTGGCCCGTGCTTGCGGTACAAACGCCCACCAAATAACGATAGTTAAAGGGGGTTTGAATAGGTGCATACAAATATTGAAGTGAGATTTAACGTACATGAAAGTTGTTAATGATCTGCCAATGCAAAACATATGAACTATTTACATATTTAACGTGGTGAAGTTCCTGAACGAAAAATGCTGAAATATTATTTAAAAAAAAAAAATTCTGTGACTTTGGTTGCAATTTTAAGAGTTCTTATTTCGATCGCAGGAATTAAGAGTCTTTCAGCTTACATTGCGATAAGAGGAAGACCTCCTCTGCGTTGAAAATATCAGGTGGAGAAGGACTTGGCTTCATTTTGTGTTTCCAGCTGGCGCCGGTTTGCATGAGAAAGAAACGACTGGCGCACTTTATTAAACTAGGCCAGAATAGCTTAAGCGATTATCGCGCCAATCAAGAAGCAGAAGGTCGTGTAAAGGCCTTACACCCCCAGAAGAGTAAATAAACTTAAAGAAGTGAAACTATTTGACATGTTGAAGCGGCGAAATTTCGTTAGAAGAGCTCAGAAACAATGTCGAACACAACATTCACAACGTTTCGACTATATATGCATACATGTATGTATGTATATATGTGTGAAAAATTGGCTTAAATGATCAGTCGCGGCAAATGTGCTATGCTTGCAGTGGTCATATGGAACAAATTTTAGCCCGATGTGCCCATTACTCTGTATTTTATTTATAGGCCATTTCCAGCCTTAACCGCAACCTCAACTGCAGTCTACGACGCCTTTTTCATCCTGTTTGAGGTTCCTTTTTAAAAGGTTATATCCAATCGGTAGAAAATTAAGTTTTAGGAAGCTGCCTGGCAGCTCAAGTCATTACCTATAACAGAAATATGTTAAAGTCACGTCCCAAATCGATAAAGTCAGTCCAGACCCGGGTGCCCAACGGAGGGTTCACTCAGTTCTGCTAATCTAATATTATATTCACATTGCACCACAAACTCATTGGTTTGGCGTTTAGCAATAAATGCTAACCTTAAGCTCGTAATTTCTTCTTCTTCTTAATTGGCGCGATAACCGCTTACGCGATTTTGGCCGAGTTTAACAAAGCTCGCGTTGTTTTCTCGTGCTAACCGGCGCCAATTGGACACACCAAGTGAAGCCAAGTCCTTCTCCACCTGATCTTTCCAACGCAGAGGAGGCCTTCCTGTTCCTCTACTACCACCAGCTCGTAATTTACCATACAAATAATTCTCCGTTAACTCGCCTTAAACACGACTTTAATTTGATGCTTATGGGAATGAAATTTTGGTATTTTAATAGAATAGTAGTAGGTAGTGTAGTAGTAGAGATTACAGAACAACGGCGCATTTATCTGTTAGATAACTGGAAACACTACCAACACCAAGATATCACTTCCTTCCGGCCTGCCATTAAAAGTTCTCAAACCGTACTCGCGCCTACGCCTGGGCCACACTATTCTCACACATGCACACCTCCTCCAACATACACTGCCAGCCGATTGCCCATTTTGTGACGAAACCGCAACCTTAGATCACATTCTACAATCTTGTCGAAATCTACACACCTCCAAGCAACAATTCTTTGGATCCTCTCCTGCACTGGATTTTCTTAAAGAGCCATCTGCAAGTAATATACTGACTGTCTACAAATTTCTAAAAGCCAACGACTTGTTAAGACGGATCTAACATTTACCTTTGTTTATTTTATTTAGTTATAAGCATTTAAATATGATAATTACTTAACGTTAGACCTTATTTAAAGTACATTCACATTTTTTGTTATCTGACAGCCGATGGCCCATGCCGCTAGTGCTGCTGCCTTCTTATATTTGTATAACTTGTTATTATACAAATTTAATAATAATAATGGTATTTTAATAAATTTAGCTGCAATTCGGCTAAAAGTAGCATCACTGTTGAAAAATTAGGTTTATGCTGTAAAGTGAACACAATGTAAGAGAATATGTATTTTTATGTTATGACTTTCACAGTCGTTTTCAAAATGAAAACATTTTTTATAAGGCATTTTCAGGCGCAGTCAGAACGGTAACTATACGAACAAGGCAGGAGTAAATAACTTAGTGATCGAATGTGATCGAATTTTAGTAGCGAAAATTATTTTTTCCTCTATTTTTTTTTTAATAAATATATGAAAATTTTGTATAATGAATGAAGTAAGTATCATCGTAAATTTTTGGAAGTAACAAATTCTAAAATAGCCCAATATTCTCTCCCATGATTTAATGATAAAAGGTTTGCTCAGTAAGTAGCTTTCTCGTTTCCTCTTGGCAAATCGGCTCCCTTAGCAAGATACTGGGTTCCTAGCTCTATAAATGTTTAGTTAAAGTAGAGGAAACGTGAAATTTTTAGAAAAAACATTTCATTTTCAAAATGCCGTTTAAGTTAGGGCATGATAGAGTAATTGCGGCAATCCGACATCGATATATTAATGGGGAGTTTAAAAAGCTAAAATAATAAATTATGATGTGGTGATTTTGAAAGAACTCATGTTTTCCTGAAAGTAACTCATTTCCCAAAGAGTTACCACAGGGCGAATAATTGGATAGTCCTGACGAGATGGATAGCATTTAAATCTTCATTATAAAAAAGCTGGGATTGACGGAATTTATTTCCAATGAGCCTACCTTTACATGAGTGGATGAAGTGTTCTGAGGAGGCTTAGCAAAACATAGTACCAGATTTCTGAGAATTGCTAAAAAATTGGAGCGAGTATTCAAGAGTGTTAAAGTTACAACTAATCGGCATGCGGGTGCTACTGGGAAAATTTTATTGCAGGTGTAGAGCACGTGAATACCAGAGCTGAGGACACGAAGCTTTTTCTAAAACAGGAATGTACGAATGTAGTTAGCAATGTGAGAATAATCCTACTTGGAAGTCAAAACTCCAAACTTACGCGGGTAAAGCGAAGTAAAAAAAGGTGTAAATATCTTCAAAGATTGTTTTTCGTCTTTTTAAGTGTATGATTAATCCATTTTTTCTACTTCGCAATCTCGCAATCGATTTTAAATTTAAAAATTAATTCATAAAAAATTATTCTTTGATTAAGTGAAATAATTCTTTGTTTAATATCAGACTTAGACATTTCCACTAATAACTTCTACTTGCGCCATATATTTAAATATGCACATAAATATGAAATATATGTACGAACATTGTCCATAAAAAATGTTAGGTTAGGTTAAGTTAAAATGGTTGCCCAGAAAGTGGGCCCACTTGGACGAAGAAGTTTCGTTTATCCTTTGATAGGACGAAAGGAAAGCGGGGAGAAGAGGTATTTGTGGATTACGAACGGAGACTTATTTGCTGCTGTATTAGCCGCTGATGATTACTGATGAAGATCATCAGATTTTCGAAAAGATGTTTTTTAAACCCTGCGAACGGCCTTAAGTAAAAACATACCTTTTTGCCACCATTTTTTCCACTTGCTGCACCTTTTGTAAGAGAGTGTCAAAAATCTAATGTCACAGGCAAGGCGAATCTATTAAAGGTGTTATCGATAAATCAGTTGACTTATTTTTTTTTCTTTCGTCGCGTCCATGTGGCTGTTAGCTCAGAATGAAACAAGGGAAATTAATTTTTTGTTTTCTACTTCGTTAATACTTTGCTTTGACAATCAAGCGCACAAAACATTGTTGTTGGTCTAGTGGCACCCCCTTTAATGAATGCGCCTTGGACAAAAGTAAGCAAACCGTGAATCATGGTTCTCAAACCCAAAATTAATGGTATAAAAAAATTTGGCTTTTCACCGTTGATGTTCGAGTCTTTATGGATATAAGGAAGTGTTGCCTCATTCAATCGCCCTTGTCACATTGTACATACTTTTTACCCACACTAGCTGCGACTTGACTAAGATCAAATATTTTCCTTTCGTTTTAGTGACAATTTTTTTCAGAGCCGTCAACAAAAAGAGTTTTTGCCCATATTTTAACTATGTTCTAAAAAGAGGGATTGCTTAAATATTAAAAAAAAATTTAAATTTTTTTAAAAATTAACTTTTAATTTAAAAAGTTTTTCTTTTATTTAATAGTTTCTCTTCCTTACGTGGTATCTTTAAATTAACTCATTAACTTTTAATTAAAATTTTTTTTTTTTATTTAAAAATCTCTCTTCCTTATGTGGTATTTTTAAATTAACTCATATTTTACCACGACAACTGATCATTTGTGATTCTCTTGATTAAGACCGCGAAGGAAAATGTTAAGATAAGACCCCAAAAGTCTCCACTGCTTTTTGGGTTGCGCGTATGCGCTCCAATAAGAAGAATAACATAAGAATACGGACCGCTCTAGTATCCATTTGTTGTCAGCAAACCTCAAATAAACCAGAAATCCAGCAGTTTAACTTAACTCTGCTGTAGTGGAAAAGCTTGAAATTTCTGAATCCTACCAAAGCTGGTAACTGCAGTTAAGTGATTGGTGAAAAGATAATAAACACAAAATTGTTTGATGCGTCTTGAAAAACCCTTTATATGTGCATACATATATTCAATATTCAAAACTACGTACCACCCATAAATGGCCAAAATGAGTGTAGTGCCATAACTTGCAACCAGCGGCAGCGCAAAGTGACTGGACAACGCGTGCGCGGCTGCTTAACAGTTTCTATGCATATTTTTTTGTTTTTGTTTGTTTGCTTTCTTTTGCATTACATTTCCAGCTTTAATTGCTCCACTTTGCGGGCCGCACGGCGCAGCGTAGATACAAATAAATATATGTACCTACAATCGTATACTTTGCATGTATGTATTCATGTGTAGTACATATACATACACCCATACAATCATAAGTATCTATAAGCAGTTAAATAGTGGCTTCAAATATTAAAGTTAGCCGGGATTAATGGTGCAACATTGGTGCCTCGCACTCAACGATTGCTACGCTCCAATAACTGCGCCATAAAAAAGAAAAAAAAAGAAAAAAAAACAGGTAAGGAAAACGAAATTCGGCTCGGACCGAACATTTTATACCAGCGCAAATTTTAAAAATTTAATTTAGCTTGGCTGTTGAAATTTTGGAATCAAACAAGTCATAGACAATAACTATAACACTCATTACTTATAAGAATAGAGGGGCGGACGGAAATTTGGTCTAAACATGTAAGAAGAGGGCGTGGTTTAATCTCAATAATAATTGTGTCGGATCTAAATGAGGTCGCGAACAATATGAGAACTAAGTTTGGACGAGATACATGAATTTACCTAAAAGTGGGCGTGGCACCGATAACGTATTTTACTTTATTATTGATAAAATTTATATTTATTTTAATTAAGTGTATCGTATTTTTTTTCTTGGACTTATTATTCATACCAAACTCAAGTAATTTTGTTTCGTTTATAGAAGATGGCGCAAAATTAATCATTCAACTTGGTTTTTCAATAACTTTTTTACTAAAACCGAAAAAATAGGATTGATGGAAATCTTTATTTTGACCTTTAAGCTCTCGAAGTGCTTGTCTGTTTGTATACTACAACTGTACAGTTCCCAAGTGTCAAATATGATTGACGTACAAGGCCATTTGTAAAGCATAAATCTTTCGATATGGTGATTAATTTTGCGCCACCTTGTAGGAGGGATATTACGTTTATTCATTTTGAAAATTACAGCTACAGGTGGGCGTGGTTATCCCCCGTTTTCGCTCATTTCCTAGGTGTCAATTCTGTATCGCTCCAACTATGGATGGTCTACCTATAGAAGTCATTGCTCTGAGTTGCTTTCCTGCAGAGTAGCTAAGTGCTTTGTGAAAGAAGCAAACCAAACAGGAAATTAGCGACCTTTGCCCTAAAACTTAGTAGGAAAAACGTGTGAGTACTGGTGGGAACAACGCCTGTGGTCAGCATATGGCTACCATGGGGATCAATGGCAACCCAATATGCCTATCCAGTCGCGAGAATGAAAACACTGCAAAGTATTTTCTCAGTAGCTGTCCGGCGTTTTCTAAAGTCAGACTTAAGCTGCTGGGGTGCGGTTACTGAGTATGGATAAAATTCATACTCTTCCTCTTCCGGATTTCTTAAGTTTCATCAATGAATCCAAGGAAGGTGACCTTCAACCAATTTTTCCGTCATACCATCCATACTGTATCTATCCTGTCTCTCTATTTTTTTTCCACTGTAATCTATCCGGGTGTAGTACAATGGTCTTTCTGAAAGTGCTTTGACTTGTCTAACCCCCAAAACTCTAATCTACTCTATGCTTTTCCATACAACCGTTATATGATTAAAATTATGAGACCCTTGTGCGCAAGTGCGTGGGTATAAAAAATAGTAGAAAATAGCAGCAGAAACCGAAATAAAAACATAAAAAGCGGTTCTTTTACGCTATCGACTCACTTGCCAACTTAACAAATGCATAACTGATATTTTTTAATTAATCACAGTTGTGAGGGAAGCAAAAGCGGCAGAGCACGTAGCCAAGTGTTTGGTGCTAACTTCCTGCTTGAGCGCCATCCGGATCTACTAATACTTTTTTATGAAAAAAAAATTATGATTTTCTTAAGGAATTTCCAGCACATAATATAATTTTTTGTTGTTTAGATTCTCATGCGCACAGTAAAATCATTAAAAAATGCTGGTATGATATATATACACACATACATATGTACATATGTAAGCAATGTATGCACACTTCTACCTGCCGCAAACATTTATGACGGAAAATTTTATTAGCCTTCAATAAAGTTCGTCATTAAGGATGGCACAAAAAAAGTCCGTTGTCGGTCACTCTTTCTCGCCGCAAACAGCTGTGTTGTAGCGGCTAGCTGTTGCATGCAACTGCAGTGAATGACGTAGGAGATCTTACTATCATGTCTTCCTCTTATTTTTCTTCTTCTTCTTTTTTGTCTCGCCACATTTACGCCGAATTGGGTCAACTCTGTTGTAACGACGTTGCAATCGCTTTCCCACACAAACGCATAGAGGAGTTTATGACTATGCAGCTGGTTGAGGTTATGGAGACATAAACAACGGCAATATCCTGTTAATGGAATTTATTAGCAGACTGGCTGGTGGCTACAAATGGCTGCAGGAGGGTGATAAAATTGCAATAACGGTGAAAGAGTTGAGGTTTTAGAATTCCTGTCTTTAATTGATGTTGCGACTATTAAAAAATAAAAATTATAATCCAAGTTGAAAATAAATTATTTGCAAGCTCCTTTCATTAGAACATAAAAAAGAAGAAACAATTTTTTTTTTATCAAATACAATGCTTATTTATTTTAATACAATCATTTTTTTTTTAATAAAAAAAAAGTTAGTTCTACAACAAAGTCCATAATAATTCAAGTTTGAAACTTTGAACAAGATTTATAAAGGCTCAAGAAATTTTCCCAAAAATTTAAAAATTTTGAATTCAAATTTTATTTTTAAAGACATCTGTCTACGCAGTTTTTTAGCCCATCGAATTTTAATATAACAAAGTGTTAGCTGAAAGTCGCTCAAAATTTTTTTTTTAATTTTTCATAATTTTTTCCCCTGCCGATGCTTCGCATTTTCTCCATATAATGAATAGACGACTTTTCTCATTATATGGAAAAAATGCGAAATATCGTCGGGGGAGAAAATTATAATAAATATTTACTTTCATTCTTAATAGAATATTGCCCAAAATGCCATCTTAAAGATTCCGAGGTCTATAGATTAGGTTAGGTTATTATTGAGGTTAGGCATTAAAGTTTCTTAATTTACCATATTTTTTGTTAATTTTGCATTAATGTGTTGAAAAGGTGCAAAATTTATATGAACTTTAAAGTATTTCATTTTCCACCAAAAAACTCACTATTTACTTCACTCCAAAAAAAGCTGCACTGTTTTAATTAAAATATTTTACAAGAAATTTGAATTGAATTTTAATATGGCTAAGCTGAACTTCAAAATCACTTAAAATTCTCGTTAACGATGTTTCACGATTTCTCCAAATTGAAAAATAATGTAGTGCATTTATTTTATGGAGAAAATGCAAAGTATCGTCAGGGGGGAAAATTAACATAAATATTTTCTTGCTTACTTGCTGGAATGATGCCCAGAATGCCACCTTACAGACTTCGACGTTGATAATAAAGGTGTGCATTAAAGTCCGTTTCTAATTTGCCATATTATTTCGTTAATTTTACATTAACGTGTTTAAAAAGGTGGAAAATTTATATAAACCTTAAAATCATTGCTTAGTTAACATCATCAAGAAATTCACTTAATTACCCCCAAAAAACTCTATTCATTTCACGAGTATACTCGTCATGGAGAAGTGGCAAAATGTTGTGTATTGACGAGTATACTCGTCATGCGTATAAATTAGTGACCATTGGCTATTTAAATTACAATTTTTGAGAAAAACTACACATGTTCTCAAATTTAAAGATGTTTAGAATATTTTGAGGCTATGCCGGAATAAAACAAACAAATAGAAAATATAAATAATTTGAGATGATGTCATGCTTCCCCGTATGCACTGGTTGAAAAAGTTCACCAGTTCGCATAATGAATTGATTTATGTGCGACGATAACGTTTTTTAGATGTTAACCTAAAAGGGTCAAAGGCAAAAGTCAAAAAGTGGATTTATAAACTAGAAAGCTAACTCGTGTGTGTCAGTGAATATCTTACCAAATGTCGGCGGTTCCTATCAAATAAGTACAGTGCAACGTAAGAATTTCAAGTGCGTAAATATTATAAAGTTGTCCAGAAGTTCTGTAAATGACAATTTTTTTTATTTTTATTTCATTTGTCCCCAATTTTATAAAATTAACCCATCTTTATCATCCAATATCTTACCAGCGCAACTTACTCTGTGATTGACGACTATAGTCGTCATAGCTCAATTCTGGCGACACAAAACTGTGCGCACTTTTAAATGGGAGCGCCACAGTTAACTGGTTAACAGATACTACTCTAAATTGCTGAAAGCAATCCAAAAAACAAAAAGGAATATGACACCCTTCTGACAAATACGAGATATGTATGTATGTAGCTCTATTAAAATTTCTATTTGAAACTTCAAATCTAGATGTGCTATCTATTGGGAAAAATATTTGTTTAGGTTTACTGACATTATAAATATTATCTGGGTATTAGGTGTAGTTCCGTGAAAGGGCAGTTTGTGCCGAAGCAACTCTTGATTTTTGCACTGCGATATAAATATAAGGGTTTCAACACCAGTTATTAGGCAAACTCGAACTTGCTAGATGTGCCTATAAATAACGAGACTGACTCTGCAATATTTTATTTCAAAATATTTGCTTAGCAGATATTCTTCTTTATTCTCCTTTATCTCCTCAGGGCTCTATGCGAATATTCCATTGCATTTCTTTCTTTGCTCGAAACAGTGCTCAAAGTCTTTTTCTGTCAGCTCCTTCAAGGCGTTAGCCGTTAGCACTTTTACAGCGTCAACAAAGTCAAATCTTGTTCCACTCAATGAGCTTTCCAGCAAATTGAAAAAAAAAACAGATTTCAGTTGTGTCAAGTCTGATTTGCTTACAAAAGCTAGATGTATTGCACTTGAAAGAGAAGATTTACTTCTTCTATAGCAGCGTCAGTTTCATGACTTAAAACCACACCTCGTGAATCATGCACAGTTTCTGTATTATGATACCTTTTTGTGCATAGAATTGCTGATCGAATGCATTTTTGAATCTAATTATAAGAAAATTTTTAGAAAGTAGCACGACAAAAATTTATAGAAGTTTTTAAATAGAGCAGCGGCCTTCAATCGTATTCAGCGAGCATACTCTCATGTCCATAGTTACAATTTTTATATGGAATATGTGAAAGCGTGTAATTGGAAATCGAAATATTATTATATTACATAAGGTTTTAAGTTGCTCTTAATTTATTCATTTATGAAAACCTCAGAAATGATGACTGTATTGGAACTTAGAACTAGAAAACCAGCCATTTGGTTATTTAAAATAACTTTAATCTTCTAAATTAATATATTTCATATATTTCTCCTCGCATTTATTTATTTTGAACCCAAATTTGGGGAATCATGGCATTGGCTTCTTTCAACAAATCTATTTAGGTTAGGTTAGGTTTCTGTGGCAGCTGGTTTAGAATTGCCAATTCACTTAGACAATGTTGGTCCGTTGTGGTACCACGGAAATCTTATTGTTCATTTTTTCATGAACCCAATTAGCGTCTTTTAGGACCTATTCTCTAGAATAGGTTTTATCCCAACACCGGATAGCTTTGTAAGAGAGTCAAAATAGTATTTTCCTAACAACCTTGCTCTGGTCCTAGCCAAGGCTGGACAATTACAGAGGAAGCGTTCTACTGTTTCTTTCTCTTCCTTGTCTCTACAACTTCTGCAGTATTCATGCGAAAATACTCCTAGCCTAGAAGAGTGCCCACCTAACAGCCATGTGATCGATGACACAAGCTACGATCTTCAAGATGTTCTCCTCTCTTGAGAGGTTGAGCAATTCCTTATCTATTTGCGGCCAAATTAGCCTGGTTGTAACGCAAGTATTTTCTTCTCTCCATGACCTATGGGCCTCCTGGAGAATATTATTTTTTATTCTTAATTTGCAAGTTTTCACTTTATTCAGTTGCTTATTAAGAGGCATATTTCGAAAAAACGCGCCCTAATTTCCTGACTGATATGTTATATAATTTTACTATTCGGGCAGCTATTTGCAATAACCGCATCTGTACATTTTTGCAAAACATCGCTTTGGGTCGAATGAAAAACCATCAAGCGACTCCAGAAATCTTTCGAGGCCATTAAAATTTTTTAGAAATGTTGGTAATAAAGAGTAAAGAGTAGAGTAAGAGTTTCCTATTTTGATTTTTAGGACCTTATAGATCCACCCTCGTATAGAGAAACTCACACTTTCACACAGATATACAAGCGGTGCAAAATTAATCATCCTATCGGAAGATTTATAATTTTTGCAACTGGTCAGTTATATTTGACACTTGTGAACTAGACAGCTGCAGTTTACAAACAGACAAGCAATAGAGCGCTTAAGGATAAAATAAAAATGTCCATCATTCAAAACAATTTTTTTTTATTTAGTAAAAAAAGTTCTTCGAAAACAAAATTGGATGATTAATTTAGCGCGACCTTGCACAAAGACAATTTTTGTTAAATGTTGATTTAGATACAATTTAAGCTTAATAAGTGTTTCTGTGCACTTTAGCAATGAATGCATTTTGGCAAATCATTTTTATAAATTCATAAAAAAAGAAAAAATAAACCATGCAAAATTCAAATGGTTTCTTGGTCCTTATAAACACTTTCATTGCATCAAATTACAATGGCTATAACACAAATTGAAGTGCTAAAAATACTTATGATTTCCCAAAGCACTGCATCAAATTGCCACAATCCGCTTCTTTTTATTTGCATACAAAAAAGTAGCTGCTTCTTCAATATTTTACGCTTTTATTTAACACTTGGACGTAACGTCACGCTTCATACTCGTACCCGTAAAACGTCGACTTACTAACACAGCATACATACATACATAAGTATGTGTATCAGTTGCTTTCGATCAACAAATGATTTTCTTTTTTCAATTTAAATGACACTTTTACGATTTGCAATCGCCGAAACCGTTCAGAATTGCCGCCACCACTTCGCTTCGCTTTAACGAAAAGCTATCAAATTTTCCATCAAAATAAGCGGATTAAGTATTCAAGTAAATATATTCGTTTCTCGGTCACTGGTGCGCAACAGAAAGGGGAGATTTCTTCCAAGAGATTATTGCAAAATTCTTGACACTACGAAAAATTTGCGCCTGTCGGTTAGCTACTAAATCGGTTGTATTGCTGCACACTTTCGAGCGTCTGCCAACGAACTGATTTAATAGAAAAGTGAGCTGGAGTTCAATAGCATAGAAAGAAATGCGATTTATTTGCTAACCAGATTGCAAATATTTTAAAGCAGAGAAAGAGAAGTGGAAAAAGTTGCAGCAACACCATCTAGTAACTATGGTTTTGCTAAGAAGTCTTTAGCAAAACTGCCGCCCACCACGCCCCTAAACTCCTGCATCGTTCCTGCGCCAGTGCAACTTTTTATATGAGGCGGCAAACGGCAAGTTACCAGTTGCAAGTTGCAGCTGCAGACAACTGAGGCAGTCATGGCTGTCGGCAACTTGTTGGCCAGTTGGTCAGTCTAATCTAATAAGAAGTCTCTATGACAGCCACTAGGTAGCGTTCGCTTGCTCAAGTTGCTTTATCGATGAGTCCAGTTTGGCCGGCGTGAGTGGCTTTTGTTGCGTGTTTTTTTTTTTTAGTTGCTTCTGGTTTTGCTGCCAGCATTGCTACGGTTTTCATTTACAAGCACTCAAGCGGCCAAGCGTGCCACAGCTCGGTCCACGCGGTCGCTGCTGCAGATCGTAAAGCATTTTTGTAAAACAGCATTTCAACTTCTTCTACAATTTCTGCAGTTTTAGATTTCACAAAGGCACTGCTTTTGTCATTGAATGGGCTTGCGGTGGAGGAGTGGAGTGCAAAAATCGGTAGCTTCGCTTGATGTGCATTTTTGTTGTTCTAAGTCTTATCATTGTGGCGCGTGCAGCCTGTTTGACAACTATTTTGGTATGTTTGTTTTTGGTCAAGGCTTTTTTGCCTACCATTAGCTGAGGTTATTAGGGTTTGCTAAATATTAAATGCAAGAGGAATTGGATGGGTGTGAGGCCTATCAGATATTTTATTACCAAATATTGTTTGTAAATATTTATCTTAAAAAGCTTTGGTTTGACTACTCTAATTGGTCAATTATGATGCAGAGCTTTTCAGGTCGACTTATGCCAAAAGCAACAAACGGCATAAAATATCAAAACGAGTAGTTCAGCTTTATAAGCCACAGGCAACCCTCAGAAAGTTCCAAAATACTTCATTTGTATGGGTAAGCGGCACAATTCACTTGTCAATTAAATATCCAGGGTTACAGAATGTGCCACCTCATCAATTGACGGCAGAAATCATGCAACTTAACATCGTTGAGAATCGTTTTAAAATAATTAAAAAATCGCAAAGAAAATAGTCGAAAATTTCCGTCGTTGTGGTGACCCAATATTGCTCGGAATAAAAGAATTAAAAATTTTAGTCAACTAATTCGCTGCAAAATGTAAATGTTCCAGAGCACGTTCGTCTCGGTCGGTGAATTAAAAATATCACTACAGGGCACAGGGAAACTCATTTATCCTTCAAGGCCCAGATTTGTCAAATTGAACCTTGTATAATTTCCATGCAAAATATGTGTTCAATATGATTTTAGGAAATAAGCTCAGACTGCAAAGACCCTGCACTTTAACGGGGGCAAGATCGTGGTACAAAAAAGGAGGTTGTTTCACGGAAATCTGGTCGTAATGATTCCTTTGGGAATGATATTACTTTCAATCACAAATTATAAAGAATTGAAAATAGTAATCGATTCCTTTAGTCCGCAGCAAAATAATTGATTACTTTCTTAAACTCCTTAGAAGTAATTTTAAAAGTAATTATTTTCAACTCCATTACAAGGAATTGTATTTTTATAATTGACATTAATTATGCTCTAGTAATGTAGTTTTTCTTCCAAGTAATTCGAATGAAAGTAAGAACGTAATAAACTTTCTTCAACTTCATTGAATGGAATTGTAGTTTTTTGTTCCAATTCCATTTACGATTCCTTCAAGTAAGTAATCGAAAAAAAAAAGTAATCGAAAGACATTTTTCATACAATTTTGAAGTTGTCATAGTACCAGCGAAAGACAAATGGCTACATGACTGCTAGCCTCATTAAGTGGAATTTGGATCTTGGATGATTTCATTACATTTCTGCATTCCATATGCAGGCGTTGGTATTGAAATGTGCGCAACTTAGCCCATTAGTGCAAAAACTATGTTGACTGAATTAAACTGAAGTGAATGAAATCTGAAAAGCCAAGGGACATTTACTTTTATTCAAATTACTAATTCAATGTCATTTCGAACTAACTACTAAAATACTAAGTCGTCGTATTAGACTCGCATTTACTGTTGCCTATTTATACAAAAATGAAAGAGAAAAAGCCAGTCACAAACACCAATTTAAGCTATTCGTGAGTCACAATGAGTTGCATATTTACTGGTATTTCAAAAGCGACAACTTAAATAACAAATTTATTAAAGAAAACATATCTAAATTGTAATAGATGCATTGAAAATAGTAAAATGTCATTTGCTGTCTATTGAAACACAAATGCATGCATACTTTTTTATAAAAAATTCAAGGGCAGATATTGAATATTAACATTTCAAGGTAAAGCAGAGGGACAGCGACAAAAAAATTATTATTAATTCAGTGACCTAAATTATTTTATGCAATTTTTGAGACTCCACATATTAACCTAAACAATTTGCGAGTGATCGCACTAAAAGAAACAACTGACACAAAACCCTGAAGGCGCCAGAAGGTTACAACCTGGAAAACAATGAACTAAAAAAGCATTTGAGAGCATCTGAGCAACTGAGAGATGTCAAAACGTACAAAAATTCAATCAATCATATTTAAATTACAGTTGAAAATGCCAAAGGGTAAGCTGACAATCGCAAGATTAGATAGGAAATTCTCACAAGAAGGTCAATTGTCAATGGGCAGATGAAAGTTGATTGGAGCAAAAGCGATAACACTGACAAGGGTTGTTGCGAAAAGTAAAGAGAAGAAGAGTTGAAGAACAGAAAAGAAAATATTTACACTTCTAGCAGTCAGCGCCGCACTCACTCATCCACATGCCGTGCCTTAATCGAATCTGCTGCTGAGGCTGTTGCTAAATTGCTGATGTCAGCTGCAGCCAACCCCAAGCACCCACTTACCAACCCACCAGCCAGTCAGCCAAACAATCAATGCAATCAATCTCGTGATGTGATTACCTCCATTCGCCTTCCGCAACAGCAGCAGCAGCATCAGGAATATTCTCTAACGCTTGCTGCAATTTGCAATGGCCGTTGGAAATTTATCGCGCAACAACATTAATAAATTAAATTTGATTAAAATCAATTTAAATTGATTGCATCAACAGCACCAACAACGACAAATGCCATAATAAAGTCAACAATATTGCACAACAACAAATAGAGCAGCGTTATAAAAGAATATAATGGAATTATAAGATCCACAATGTGGATTTCAATCTCTTGAACTTATTTCTGACCTGCTTGCATCGTACACAGCATTAAAAAGATTATAAGCGTGAGCACACACATACATACAAATATATGTATTTTTCTATACAATGCGCTGATTTAATTAAAGTGAAGGTGCCAGCTCGGTTTGACCGCTCTTCCGCATGCCCTGCTTTTATCTCACTATTACTCACAGTTCCCTGCTTTTTTTCTTTTTCCATTGATATGCCTTTTATCTACTTTGTTGTCATTGTTTGCGGTAGTCGCACACTGTTGTTTATACTCGCACATATTGATGAAATGCGATTTGTGAGCTGAAGTGATGCGATGATGCGATGTGATATCGTGTTGATATCAAAGTGATGGAATACAGTCACAAGCAATTAGTAATCTATTTGCTTTTAGTGTTAGCTAGGTAGAATGTTTTGTTGATTTTTTTGCTTTTTGCGAAAACAAAATTTATATTTTCAGTAATGCAGTTTTTTGCTTTGCTGTCTGAATTCACTGTAGTGGGCGCAAAACCACTTCGTTTCGTGTCAAGCCAAGTGTATTGAGGGAATGACGTAATGTGTATATAAATTACAAGTCCCCTCTATTATTGTTGTTAGAATCCGGTACGGTGTGAGCATATTTTTTTCTGCGCTATATGTTTTCTGGCTTTCTGCTTTGAAATTTGTTTATTTTGTAATATTTTTCAAAAGTTGTTTATCTAAATTCATGGAAATGAAGGTCCACTAGGCATATCAGACAGGGAGCCTGGTTTGCTGTTGATCTCTCTCGCAATTTGCGGTTTATTTCATATACGCGCAGAAACTTTAATTATGAAATTCTAGCACAAATTTTCGTAAAATGTTTCTGTGAGAATTTGCGAGTGATCGATTGTACAGGTCCGCATAAATTTTGAATCAATAACCAAACTATACTTTTCTGGGTGTTCTTGACTTTCAGAATACAAATCTGATCGAAATAGCCAAAGGTCGTCAGATTTTACAAAATATAAGATTTTTGGTTTGAGGTTATGTAATACCTTTTATCTAAAACTACAGGTCCTTCTCTTCTAAACGAATGTCTTATGTGTAAAAATAGCTCAATTTGCATTTAACATCGTCTGCTTAATTTACGTATACATCTCGTATATAGAGTAATTCTCTCTTTACGAAACTTTATAGGATTTTACTTAACTTCCGTACATTGGCGTTTACGTCAAAGTACCAAAAAATATATATTAGTCCTAAACTTCGAAGATCAATCAAATGTTGACGGTCTGGGCTATTCAACTATGTGCAGAAGCCCGGGTGATGGTATATGATGATCCAAATAAGGGGATGAATAAGAAACTAGAGAAAGCTATACATATCAAATTATCACTGCTTCCTTTTCAATATAATCAGCTGCTGAGTTGACTTAATTTTAAAATTTTGTTTACATTCTTCTCTTTACAATCGTCTTTCAAGTTTGCACAAACCTAAACTAATTTTTTTTTATTTCCGAATTTTGACATATTTCACACAATTTTCTCTCACAGCTCATCTAAAGTTACGTCAGGCAAAATTACTCTTAATGCTCCACTTTGATCTGCGTAATCTTATATTTGGAACAAAAAAAAGAAAGGAGCAGAAAAGAGAAATAAGGGTTACTTAGAAAATACTTTAGTAGTGTTGATAATTGTGAACTAAAATGTTAGAACCTTCTGGCAATTTGATTTCTCCCAAAAAAATGTGCCTTTTCATTGCCCTCCACTTTTTTTGTGTTCGATTCTTTAATAAGTGTAATCCCTCGAGAATATTCTGCGCTTGATTCTAAAAAATGTCTCGCTCAACGCAAGTAACAAAAATTTTCTCGCATGAGAAACTTTGTCAGGGAAGTTGATTGCCCTGAAAATCAGTGGACTGCTTAAAACTGCTTAATATTATATTAGGAAATTCGTGTGTCAGACAAAGATGGATATGCACCTGTTGTAGGCAAAAAACATGCTTTTGGACAGAGTTGAGTGCAGCACTAAGCAATTTGTACATCCCGGAATGGCAATATTTTTTCTTAGAAACGAAAACATCATTACTAGTATCGCTAAAGCAGGGCAGCTCAGGAAAGGATGTTCAGGTTGCTTCATAAAATGATGATGTTGGTCATCCGAAGGAGACTTATTACTCACTCTAAAGCCCCCGCTTGAAGAATCTACCGAAATTATATGTTCAGAAGCTAGTTTCAGAAACGGTCCAAATTGTGAATTAATTCGAATTTATAGTAAAAACTAATTTTTCATCGAAAACATCAATATTTTTCTTTACAGTATCTTAAAAATAAGGGTTATTATCGTAATTTTACATCATTTTGTCTTTATAGAATTTTTGAAAAAACGGAATTGCGACCCAAAGAAATTTAGGCTGTTCAGAATTTGTTTCATATTTTTTCAAAAATTTTTACCGAAAAGACTATTGTAAAGCATAATTTTGGATTGCTGTCCATCTAAAAGCCGCCTGCTCAAAAACATCTCGAACAATAATATCCGCATGCTCTTTGTTCTGTAAAAGACCACCTCCAGAGTGCAGTGCTTTTTATCAGTTTATCAGTCATAACATTCAGAACCTTGTACCCATATATAATTTCATTGAAAGCGCAATTTAGACCCCCAGCCTTCAATAATCAATAGTGCGAAGAGGACAATGGGACGCTGCTGTAAACTCTAACTACAATCCTATGAAGCTTGGATACTACCCCAGTCTTGTTATGATTGAAATGAAAGAATTCATTCAATAAATCCGCCCCAATTTGAATGCAATTAATTGATAACCTCGTCATTGAAAGCGTGTGACCCATCTCAAGTGATGCATGCAGTCACCACATCGGGTGATTTTCGATACCATAGTAATTATTTTGTATCATATTCATATTTATTTTATAATTAATTGGTGCAGCAGGACAAATGCAGGCGACGGAGCACGCCTTTTAACTTAAGATTGTAAACGTACGCTCGACGTGATATCAAAAGCTCTGATATCGAACAAACTTAGAAGCATTTTTTACATTCACTTTTTTTTTAATTTACTTTCTTATAAAACAAACAACTTTATAATACTAATAGCATATTGAGAACTTACCTGATAATCTCTGTTAGAAAAGAGACTCGCTGATGCCGATTCCGAAAATACGCTGTCATGTGATTGAGACAGTGGATCGTGGCTGTAGTCGCTGAAAAGATATTATAAGAATTGAATTAGTACTACACATTATAATTAGTACTGTAACATACTTAATTATAACTACATAAAAAAAATATAAAAAAAAAATTTTTAATTACATATACATATATTTCATATAAATAAATAAATTATAATTATACATCGATTTTCATAAATGATGTCGACCAAAATACAAATTCCGAATCACCCCTCTTGGAACAGTGTGAATTCTAAAATAACTGTTATCTCGAATTTACAAATTGCCCATCTTTTCCGTTGTCAATGAAAGTTATTTTCCAACTTTTATTTTTTTCGTCGCCTGGTAACTGTTTTTATCCAACTTTTAAGAGAGTTAAGTGTGCAGAAATGAGGGATATGTATTTGTTGTTGTTGTATAAGCATTAAACATTTAATATTATATAAACAACTTTTTATTTAAATTTATTAATCTTGTATATTTAGATTAAGACGATTTATGTACAAAATCTTTACAAATAAACATAATTAAAAAAAAGTATATAAACATATTTACAGCATGTCGGGAATGAGTTATGACATTGAAAATAAATTCGATTTTTCGTTTTCAATAGAAAAAATAGCATTCTTTATTTATTTTTAAATTATTGCTTGTACTGATTCATATTTATTCACAGCAATTAAAGGGAATTCTCAAAAAAAAAACTTTAAATTCTTTGGAAAAACAACAACTAAAGCAACAAATAACACACTATTTCGACACTGTCAATAAATACAAATACTATACAAACTTGTGGTCTAGAGCTCAAAAATTTAGGGTATTTTCTGGAATTTTTTTTTACAATAAAAAAAATAAAAACGATATTTAAATTTTTGATGTATTTATTTAACTTCTTTTACATACAAAAATACAAAAAAAATTTTATTTTAATAATTTTAAAAATGGTGCTGAAGCAGACCCTCCCGAAAAATTGGACCTGGACGGTGTTGTCCAATTTGGCTCTTCTATTTATTTGAAACACCCAAACCAAAAACATTAGTAATCAGTATGACTGTAGCTATGTCCCGCTATTAAAATAAAAAAAAAAAAATACAAATGGCGCGGTTTGAATTTAACACTCTAAAAATCGTTTTTTTTTTTTAGGTTTTTAATCCAAAAAATACGAAATAATTGAAATACTAATATGATTCTAGTACGAGCGATGGCCATTGATGGTGTGAACAACATACTAAAACTTCAGACGATTCGGTTGAACAGTGTTTTTTTTTTGACAACACCAGGCCGAAAAGAAAAAAGTCGTTTCGAGACAAATGTGTTTCAAGTGAGAGGTAGAGGAGTGCGCGGACCGCTCTCTACCTAGTTAATGGGCTGTAGAAGCTATAATATTGGGAATTTCTGCATAAAAATTTCACAGTATATTTTTAAGATTCGAAATATCGAAAAATAAGAAATCGATTTCATAAAATTTCTAGACCAGCGGGTCCCCTTGTGAACGTAATGTGAAAGTATAATTTGAATACGAAATTTTTTGATTAGTTTAATATTTAGTATGATAATCGTTAGTTTCAATAACATTTCTCAGCTGCTGTACTCTTTTCTTCAAAAAGTCCCACATATTTTCAATTACGTTTAAGTCTGGACTCTGGACTTGGTATTTATAACTTTACCGCAATTGTAGATAAGCCACAAGCCATAAGTTTTGGATCGTTATCTTGGTAAAATTTAAAATCTGGTTTATTCTCAGTGATACAGAGAACCAGATTAAGATGCTTAGGAGCTTTACAATCTGAGAAGTAAGAATGCCTCACGGGGATAGAGCTTCAGAGTTTACTTAGATTCGCAAAAGACACAGACGTATTGCAAGATGTCTACTACAAAGAAACGTAAAGGTTGAGTTCCATCTGGTAACACTAAGGACCAATAGGTATATGTGATGGCTTTCAACCAGCCTATTCTCAGTGATAAACCTAAATTTTTTAGCACTGCCAACCAAGTTTTTCTTTCAATACGAGTATATTTAAATATTGTTTGTCGTTAATTTAACACCAAGTAACCAACTCATTTACTTGAAATGCACCCCCAAACCATAGCAGAATAATTTTCCAAATTTAACTGTGGGAATTATGCGTCATACTCCAGTCGGCCCAACGTTGTAATACAGCATTATTTCTGTCTCGTCGCAAAATATAACGTCGTCGCAATAACTTTCTTGTGCGGAAATGTGATTCAAGGCAAATTACAGACGTTTATCTACATTTTGTGCAGACGGCAATGGTTTCTTGCGTGTTGATCTCGATGAATACTTGTGATGCAGTATAGCTTGACGCACTGCTTCATGAGAGACAACAATACCACACTCCTCGTTGAACTCCTTTCTCAAGGAATTTAACGGGTTTTGCTCCAATTTTCGGATCATCAAGCGTTCTGTACGTCCAGTAATTTTAGTTGTATGCCCATCTGCATGCTTTTGCTCTAATCTACCCTCTTTATGTTGGAAAGAGCTCAACCTTACTAAGAGCCAAGAAATCTATTGTAGAATGAACAAACCAAATTGAAAACAACGAAGATGTGCTTCCTATACATCTGAATCTTTTGATCCGCATACCTATTTGTATAAATTGCTGTTTACCGCTCTTGTTCGTTCTCACTAGCTAATATTTTATTGCCAAATTTGGCTTCTTTTTTGACATTTTTGTCTAGTCTGTAAGATGTAATTTGTACTGTAGATTATTAAAATAAATAAATAAGTATTCTTGGGATTGTGTAACCTCGCTGGGTTTCTGAAAGATCACAGGTCGTGATTATCACCTTCGCGTACTCCCTCAACTCTCAGAAAGGGAAAGAAACAATTGCTAGTATTGTGCAAGCATGCGCAATGGATTCTCTAGAGATTTCTAGTTAAATACAGCATCTTAATGTTAAACCATCCAGCTGCTGGATATTAGCCGTGAAAGTTTTACTGTTTCAGGAATCTGCAAGAAAAATCTGTGAAAGAAAAAGTCGCGCGCGTTCGTAAGGGGCTGGCAGAAGACGACTTTCAGAACTATTCCGAATAATGAAAGAATCGCATGGAGCGTTGTAGGGATACCGGAGGGGTGTATATTGAAGATGTTTGGTAGATAATACAAGGTGGCCCAAAATTAATCATCCAATGATGTTTTGAATATATTTTTTAATAAATAAATTTTATTTGATACAGATACGATTTTTATTGTAATGTATTCTACAAGGTGAAGACCAAAATAAACAAGACTGGCGTCATACAAGGTTTACCGAAACATATGAGTTGATAATAAAAAAAAGAGTATGGCGATAATTGTCTACCTCGTGCCAGAGTTAATGATTGGCTTACACGTTTCGGAGATGGTTGTGAGGACATAAATGACAATGAACATACGGGCCAAAATCAGTAATCACCGAAAACTTCATCGAAATTGTTCGTAAATTTATCAAAAATGAACCGAAATCATAGTTGAAATTCATAGAATCGGGGTTGAGTATCTCCAAAACATCGATTTATCGCATTTTAAATGTATATTTGGGCTTATGAAAGGTCTGTGCACATTGTAACTGGTGATGAAACATAGTGTTTCCAACATGAACTTGAAAATAAGCGTCAAAGTGCCGAATGGAAGGTCCCAAACGAGCCATCACCCCAAAAAATCGCGTTTGGAGAATTCAAAAATCAAGTCGATGCTCATTTGTTTTTACGATTCCAAGGGAATTATCCATAAGGAGCACGTGCCAACGTGCCAGACCGTCAATGCAATTTTCTATTTTGGCGTTTTTAAGCGATTGCTGCAACGCATTCGTCGAATTCGCCCTGAATACCGGGAAGGAGGAAGCTGACGCTTATTGCATGATAATGCACCATCTCTCATTGATCCACTCTTGTGACTGATTTTTGACTAGAAATAACATTTTAACTATCCACCACTCACCGTATTCGCCTTATATGGCTCCCTGTGACTTTTACCTATCCGAAAAATTGCATTTGGCCATAAAAGGAAAACGTTTTGCGAACGTTGTGGTTATCCAAAAGGCTTTCGAAAAGATTTTAGATCGTGCCCAACAGTGTATCGAAGCCAGAGGGGACTATTTTGAATAAATATACTCGAAGTTACCAGAAGTTTATTTTGGACTTCACCTTATATATTTCATAATATTTTGTGAAAATGAAAAAAAAAAAAACAGAGTATGCAGACCATAGATGTTAAATAATGATTAGATAATGCTAATGATTGCTAATTAGTCTTCTTTTGTGAAATTCTCTAATTCATTAAACAATTAGAATTAGTTCAACTAATTCCCATTAGATAATTGAAATTTTTATTCCAATGGTAAAACTAATTGCAATTAGTTGCCATTAGCAAAAAAAATTGGTTGACCTTTACAATTAGAAATCTAATTGACTTCTGCTAATGCAATTAGATATTCAATTAGTTAATTCTAATTCGAGCTAATTAAATAATTAAATATCTAATTGCATTAGCAGAAGTCAATTAGATTTCTAATTGTAAAGGTAAACCAATTTTTTTTGCTAATGGCAACTAATTGCAATTAGTTTTACCATTGGAATAAAAATTTCAATTATCTAATGGGAATTAGTTGAACTCATTCTAATTGTTTGATGAATTAGAGAATATAAACCAATTGCATCAATTGCTAATTCTAATTGGAACTTAACATGTATGATGCAGACATCTTATGTATTTTGTTTTATTTAATTTCTAAACATAAAATACAAAAAAGTGTCCACTCATTTCATTGTAAAACAAAAGCATACACAGATTTCACGCAGCAGCTTAAATTATACTGTTAAAAAAGAGCAACTATTTATTTCTAATTTTAAAAATTTTAAGGAGTTTAGTACTTTGTTGGGCATGCTTTATAATCAATTACAGCTTGAAAATTACGTGGGATGGAGTCAACCATTTTTTTTATGTATTCTGGACTAATTTGGTCCACTCTTCAAGTATCGCATTTTTAAGATCAGATTTGTTATGTCATATTTATTCTTCAAAACCGACCACAAATTTTCGACGACGTTCAAATCCGGTGTTATTTTGCAGGAATTGCAACAAAGTGGGGACATTTATATATTACATTACCACTGTTTGCATTATTTGTGACTTGTACTTAAGGTCTTGATAAAAGCGAAAGTCATCTTCAATTTACAATTTCCTAGCACCTTGAACCAAAATTGTCTTGCTGAAGTTTAAAAAAAAGCATATTTGTTCATTTTTTCTTCGATAAATTTCAAATTTCCAACACCACTTGATGACGTGCATGCCCAAACCATACAAACATTGCCATCCTCGTTTTTTATATTACACATATATGGTATATATAATTGGCGCGTACTGCAAACTCTTACTTCTGCTCCTCGAACTTACGAAAGTTTTATTATGGACCATTTAAATTTGCGTCTTTCAGTATTTTGCGAACAGTTTCTGGATAGCAAGTCTGACCTAAATCCTTCTTAGCCATTTCAGTTGACTTGGAGCGCTTGTTGCTGGATTTTTCTTCACTTGTCGCACTAACCACTGACATTCCATTTCTGTGAAAGTTTTATTTGGAGCTTGCCGCCCCTTATTTACTACACGATTTGCATGCATAAACCGCTCAATATTGTGCCGAACTGTTGACAAACTTAAATGCACAATATCAGCTTTTTACAATACGCGGTCCCATGGTTTAAAATACAAGTGAACATAACATAAAATTTCATATTGCCTTATGTTAAACTCAATCTACAAACTTAGGCACACTAAAACAAAATTCCGTTTATAGCGGTACTTTTAATTGTATCATTTAAGCTGTGGCATGGATTCTCTGTACAAGTATGGTTGTTTTTGCATTACAATGAAATGAGTGGACACTTTTTTCTATTTGATGTTGAGAAACTTAATGACCTACAGTTTTAAACGACTCTGAACGGCAGATATTTTTTCATGATGAGCTTTTTCATGACAGAAATACACTCGGAGGTTTGCCATTGCCTGCCGAGGGGCGACCGCTATTAGAAAAATACTGTTTTCTATAATTTTGGTGTTCATGCCTGGAGATTTGAATCTACGCACCTACAAATGGTAGTCACGCACCACCCATTCGGCTACGGCGGCCAATAAATGATAAATCTTCGTATAGGGTGATTCATTTTGGACGATCTCGTATGCATGACATCAAAATAACATGTTTTACAGGGTCAGTCTAGTAACATAATTGTATGGCAAATCACTTGCGACTGCTGTAGTCGAGTGGGCTTGTACGCGACTAGCATTCGAGCTCGGGTTCAAAATCCACTATGGGCATGAAGCATAAAATATTATAAACAATTTTTTCTAAAAGCTATCGGCCCTCGGTAGGAAATGGTAAACCTTCGATTGTATTTATGCCATGAAAAAGCTATTGCGAATAAAGGTTTGGAGTGGACAAAATTATTTTAAAAAATATTTGGTCATGTATTTAAATACTTAATGCACCTCAATACGGGCACATAAAACCAAAACAAAAAAAAATAAAATAAATAAATAAAAACTAGTGCAAATTTAGCTGTTTTCTTGTGTTTTACTTAAAAAACAAATTTTGTACCCATAAAAATATCTGCCATACGGTAAGGAACGATTTCTTTCATTTTTGCTTTTTCTATTCATATAAGTAAACAGATTCACGTTGTTGCTACGCATATCGTGAGACCTGACCATCAAAAAATCAATGGAAATCAATTGGATTGAAAAAGGAAAAGGAAAATAAAATACATAAAGTGGACAAAAATAAATTTCAAAGAGTTGAGTCACGTGTTCCAAATCGATATGTTGCTGTTGCAAAAAGTCGAAAAGGAAATCTGCAAAATAAGTGGCTAAACGCGACTAGGAAACAAAAACAAAGTAAACCATGCACATACAAATGTATCTGTTTGAATGGGGTTTTCAGTGAAACCGTTACGCCGGCACCGGAAATCACTTGTGCGACTTCCGAAAGCAGCAGTGACACACAGAGCGTCGAACAGGTATCGGCGATTTTGTATGTTTTGCCGCAAAGCGCAACACGAGCGCAGGCAAAGGCAATTGTAGCAACAATAACAAAGCTATCGAAACGTGTTTGCGAATATGTAAAATTGTTTGTGTTTGTATTTGTATTGGCCAACCACCAAAAAAAGCAGATTCAAAAAACAGCGGCACATTTATACGCGGCGTGCAACGAACGTGACTTGGCAATAAATTAATTAAATAAAAGCGTGCGCATGTATGCGTGTGTATGAGTTAATCCTTAGGTATGTAGATGTGTGACGCACATATGTATGTATGTAAATCATATTATCGTATTTGTTTGCATATCACCCACCTGTCCACCAAGCGTCCCTCGCTGAGGCTGCGCTGACTGTCGGTCATCTCACTGCTGACGCATCCATTTGCACGGCCAGCGCTCGCACTGCCGCTGCCGCTGCCACTTGTCGTGTTATTGACGCTGGTTGTGCCGGTGGCGCTGCCACTGTCATTGCCACTACTGTCGAGCTCCTGCGACGAATCACCAACACTGCGCAACTTCTGACGCTCAGCGTAGAAGCTGCGATTCATGGCGCTTGGCAAAACGGCCACGCCCAGCGATTGCCGCACCGAGTGCGGTGGCTGAAAGAGTACACCGCCACTGCTGCCCACCTGCTGGTGCTGGTGGTGATGATACATCGACGATGTTGTTGTATACATTTCGCTGTCGTTCACTGCTTCTTCCAATTGCTGTTGTAATTGTTGTTTTGTTTGTTGATGCTTGTGTTTACCTCCTAATACCGTTGCCAATAATGCATCTCTATGCGGTGACTTCACTACGCTGCCACTACTAGCAGCACTGCCGCTACCGCCGTTACCACCACCACTAATCGAATATGACTTCGATTTGGGCAGCGATTGCGATGAGTAGGCGTCCTGCAGCTGTTGGTGGGTTAGCGGTGATGAAGGCGATGAGGCCGATACCACTGAGGATATGGAGGAGAGCGTGGCACTGCGTAGATTCTTCTCGCTTGTGCTGCTGGTGGGCGGTGGTAATGTATTGGATGTGTTCACGTTCGCTGGCGTATCAGTAACGCTGGTAATGGTGCGACGACGGAAGATGCGGCGGAGATTACGCAGCGGATGGAAGCGGCGACGTTTCGGTTCTGCAATTAGAAATAAACAAACAGATGGAAATGGTTAGACTTTTTGGAAAATTGTAGCGGTATAATGAAACTGTAGTGCAACAAAAGAGAGTGGTGTGATTTTGGTTGAGCTGCTTTAGCTGACTTTTTTAGTTCCTTTTAAGAATGGCAAATAAACTGCGAATTTTAGCCGACATTTAAATTTTTATGTATATTTTAAATATTTTTAAGCAGAAAGAGGAAAATAAAATAAATGAGAAATGTCAAAGTTTCGAAAATAAATATAAAATACATACGAGCACATTAGACCGGGTCGGTTCCCATAAGATAGAAAAAATTGCAAGATTGCTTAAATACAGGGTGCATACAATATTTGAGGCTATGCATATATAATTGGCTACAACTTTTCGAAACTATTATTTTTCTTTTTGCTCTTTTTCAGATAAGATATGGCGGACTACAACTTAACTCAAGAAATGAAGAGACATGCAGATATCGTTCCTATATGTGCAAATCCCACCGATTTAGAAGTCTCTAATTTTCTTAAGTGTGCCTGTTCATTCGTTCATAAGATTCGCTGTGAATTGGAAGCAGGGTGATGCAGAATCTGTTGCAAGACGCAAGCAACACGTTGAACGTTCTAACACTGCCCGATCTGTAGAACTTATTTAACAAGTGCAAGCGATCATTGACGAGGGCCTATCAAAATCAATGAGTGCCCTTGCGTAAGGCGCTTAATGTTTCTGAGGGTTCTTTCCGTCAAGCTGCCCATGAAGATCTCCTATATAAATCCTACAGTTTATGTCGAAGCAAACACGACAACAACGAGTTATCCGATCGAAATGCCTTCTAAACAGAATCAACCACCCTGAAGCGCTTGAGATTTTATGGGTTTTTTCTGAAGAAAAAAGTGTGAGCAAGACCAAAAGACCAACTGCAGAAATGCAGATGTCTATGCTCCAATCCTGCAAAATTTTCTGTTGTGATGCATACTTAGTTTTCAGCCACTGTTATGGTTTTAGGTGCGTTGAGCAATAAGGCCAAAGATTCCGTAACTGGCATTAAATAAGCCCAGTTTTGGCCAAGGGAGTATAAAAAATTAGATGATCTTCATATCTATACGCGGTGAATTTTGATTTTTCTCCAAAAAATATTTTTTTTTCATCAATTTCTATTGAATAGTCTCCCTCAGGTATTATAATACGAATCCTTGAAGCAATTCTGATATGCACTTTTTGGTACGTCCTTGAGTTCTCTCAGCGATTCGGTTTTTATCTTTTCAATCGTCGCAAAACGTTGTCCTTTCATGGGTATCTTCAATCTTGGGAACATGAAAAAGTCTGAGGGGACCAAATCTGCTAAATACGGTGACACATAATAACGGTGTTGTTTTTGGCCAAATACCCCTCACAAGCAAAGATGAGTGAGCAGGTGTATTATCATGATGTAAAAGCCCTGTATTTTTTCACAATTCAGGGCGTTTTTTTTCGTATTGCTTCCCGCAAACGGCGCATAACTTCAAGGTAATACTTCTTATTCGCCGTACGACCTTGTGGTAAGAACTCCTGATGCACTACGCCATGGTAATCGAAGAAAACAGTGAGCAAAACCTTGATATTTGATCGAACTTGGCGTGCTTTTTTTTTGGTCTTGGCTCTCCTGGACTCTTCCATTGGGACGATTGGGCTTTGGTTCCGACGTCATAACCATATACTCATAATTATGTCACCAGTTATGACCCTTTTAAGCAAATCTTGGTCATCATTGACGTCATTCAACAATTCCAGAGCGATGTTTTTGGTCAAACTTCAGGAATTTTGGAAGGAACTTCGCTGACACACGCTTCATGCCCAAAATTTTCGAAAAGATTGCATGGCATGAGCCAACCGATATGCTGATATGCCGACTTCCAGCAACTTCTCTAATTGTGATTCGACGATTCTCCATAACCATTTTCTTCACTTTCTCAACATTGTCATCGGTTGTTGAAGTGCTGGGACGTCCAGAGCGAGCGTCGTCATTCACATCTTCACGACCTTCTGTGAAAAGCTTTCACCACTACTAAACATTTTTTTGACCCAGAGTACCCTCACCGTATGCCACTGTCAACATTTCAAGTGTTTTTGAGCACTTAATTCCATTTTTTACACAAAATTTGATGCAACATCTTTGATCAATGTTTTCGATAGCAGAAAATCGCCGAACACTTGTCTTATTTATGTCTCTCACAAGCAAACTAAACAGGCAATATTGCTATATACCAGCATTAAAAAATAATAATCGAAAGTCGAATGTACATAGTCCGCGAATTTGAAAAGTCACCTCATATTTTGAACATACCTCGTATGTTGCATGTAAAAAAACGTCCAAAACTAATTAATAGTTTCTTGAAGAATTTTGATTCCTAATACGTCCGACAAACAAGCGGCTTTCAAAACGATATTGTTTGCAATAATTTGTTTGAGCTGTCCAAAAGCTTATACTGGTAACCCCTGAAGACATATTTTAAAGCAACCAAAGACTGTCTTCTTTT